>OZ023172.1:8140858-8188747 GCA_963678695.2 Diplodus puntazzo | reverse complement strand
ACACTGAGGCACAAACTGTCCACTTTCCAACAGACAGAAAACTCTCTGGTAGTTTTTATGACTACGACATTATAACTGTAAGTTTCACTCCCTCTGACTTATTTTGGTTTGCTGACGTAGCTGTAGAGGCAGCTGGAATCATCGTCTGCTTCTGTCTTCACTGCAGTCTTGACTGTAGAGTAAGTGACTTCCTCTTCCTCTTTGACCTGTGTGACACAAATTACAGCTTTTACATCATTTACCACAACATTTTGCTATTTATAGTTCTGGTAAGTCATTGGGTGTTGGTCACACCAGGACCATATATGAAAGAAATGTTTGTCAGGGACTGAGATGAGAAGATCCCCCACACTGCTGAAAGTATATGAACACTTAACATGTACATCCATATGTTGGACTTTCTATTGTAAAACCATGTGCACTAGTGTCCTGTCCAGTTCATCCTAAAGGTGTTGGACGTGTTTGAGGTCAGTCAAGTTCTTTCACATCGAACTATGAAAACCATGTCTCTGTGGAAGTGACTGTGCATGAGAGCGCTGTCATGTTGGAAGAGCTGCCACAACATTGGAAACATTCAATACTCTGAAACATAATTTAAGTCTGTAATAAGATTTAAGACAAACAAAAAATAAGTGGACACCATGCAGTGTATGAGTAACACATCAGCATGTTAATAAAATACTTACTCCATGATTGTGCTGCAGAGCAGACTTAAGATGAAGTCTAAAAATAGAAAACCACAGCTGAATAAATCTGTAGGTGTTTTAAGTCTCACCTGTTTCTTGTTGGGGCCCTGTTGGATAGTGTGGCTAACAGTGGCGTAGGTCAGATTGTTCTCTGGCTCATCCTGAGTGCAAACAACACACTGATTCATGAAGCACAAACAGCTACAATTTAACGTTGTTTTTCACAGTAAAGACAAAAAGACTTTCTACATCATTGTGATATAACTTATAACAATGAGCGTGGGTGTACATCATTATAATTTAATGTAAACTTAATTGGGTTTAATAAAAATCACCTGATCTCCTCAGTTTCAGTCATGCATTTGCTTTTCTTTACAGGGACTTGCCAACCAAGCTCCAAATATGTGGATGTTTTTTGTATTTTGTAGAGAACATATGTAAGTTCAATATTTCTGGTAAGTAGCTTAATTGTTATCTTTATTGTGATTGTGTCACAATACATTTTACTCACAGGGTATTGGGCTGATTTTTGACCATCTGGAAGAAAAGTTAAACATTCAGAGATTAGTTATTAAATCTCATCATTCTGTACATTTTACACATTATCACATAAATCTTAACAGTTCCTTTGAGTTTGTTGTCCTGGTTAATGTCAAAGTGTCATCTAAATGTCAACTTTGTAATAAAAGTGAAATAACTGACCGAATGGAACATAATGACAGTCATTAACATTCATAAAGACTTCTTCATGTGTTACTGCAGTTACTGTAGTTTACTGACCGACTGTCACTTTGGCTCTCTTCCTGTGTTTGATGAGAACAGCAGCGATGATGACAACCACCACGACCACCACACCACCCACTGCACCCATGATGATGTAGGTCTGTGGGTCAGGAGAGTGATCTGTAGTCAGAGGACAGCAGTCAGCCAGAGAAGTACAAATATGTGACCTCTCCTCTGAAAATACACAATCTAATGATCGAGTGATTTACAAGATTTGTATGTAAAAACTTTTCAGATAGGAGAGATTTTGTTTATCATCTTATCCTAGCATCACTTTTCTGTCAGCTTCTATCTCATTCAACAAACTGGCAGGTGTGTAGAACGTTACATAGAAATGTGTGTATTTTTAATATGGTTGTCATGATGATAATTTAATTCCAACGTGTGAAACTTTGATAAACCATCAGGTGAAGCTGTGTATCATCTTACCTGTGAAGACAGGTGTGTAGTCAGCTTTTATCTTCACATTGTTCTTCTCATCAACCAGCTGACAGGTGTATCTCCTGTTGTGGCCACTCTGACGCTTCACAGTGAGAGAAGACACACAGTTCTTCTGTCCATGGAACTTGTACCCTTCACCTTCACCAAGCAGCACAGTTCTTGTCTCATCCATCCAGCGGATGCTGATCTGTGGACAGTGATGGAGGTGAGTGTGTGTGAACAGAGAACACTCTAATGTGACTTCACCGTCCCTCTTTGGATCAGCGTCTGGTGGAGATGGAGAGACTGACAGAAAACAAGAGATAAGTGTTCAGTCAGTGTGAAAAATGTTTGGAGGACTTTACTACAAGGTCTGAACAAGTTTCTCTTCATCTTCTGTCTTCATTGTTTTACTGCATTCAAATGTGAAGGTGTGCTGAAATAAATGGAATCAAGACCTTTAAGTGTTGTTTCAACAATACAGATGACTTCATCAAATGAAAAAGTGAAACCTATAAAGAAAATGTATGAGCAGATTGATCTGTGGATCTCTGTAAACTGGGGGAGGGAACTTTTTACATGAATGAAGGAGCAGGAGCTCTGTGATCATCTTAAAACAGTGAGGCATTCACTTCACTTTGACTATTATGGACATGATCTTCTCTTCCTTAAATAGAAGGAGTGCCTCCATGTTGACTGGATGAATGATGGCTGCTCATCACTGTTCACCTTCATAAAGACACTGACAGACACCTGTCTGTCTCACTGGTTGTCCCCCTCTAAAAAGACAAGGAGGAAAATAATGACACTCACTTGACAGAACACTAAGAAATGTAGATATATCTGTATGAGGATCATAGTCCCCCTGCCGACAGGTGTAGCGACCAGCATCCTCAGTAGTGATGTTTTTAATGGTCAAAGAGCAGAAAGTGTCCAGACTCAACCTGACAGCTCGGACTGAGTCCATCTTAACTTTTCCTTTTGAAACCTCAGTGAAAGTCTGAACTCGATCTTTGTTGTACAGCCAGGAAACACTGTAGCATGTTGTATCATAGTGTGATTCTCTGTCACAGGACAGGGTGGCATCAGGTCCAGCTCTGCTGTAGAGATATTTTACTTCTCCACTGACACCTGCTGGAAAGAAAAGAACACATGTTCTGTTAGAAATGACACATTACATATAAAATATCTGCATGGAGACTAAACACTTAACAGCAGTTAACAACTGTGAGGTTTCTATTTTATTCTTTAATCAACAAAGAACTGACAAAGATCTTCCAGGTCTGAATTGGGCTTTTACATTTCCAATGACAGAGAGGGAGTGTGTCACCCTCGGCCCTCTAGTGGTCGTGTTCATAGAAGAGACTCATTTTCATTTCAGTCTCAGTTCATCAGTGAATTGTGGCTCTTTAGGATACAGCTTTGTATTCTGTGCACTTTTATCATCCTGTTCAATCCATGTAGTATCTGCATCCAGCTGTAATGTGAATACTTCAATATTCTGCCACATAGGTGGAGTTTAAAGAAAGCAAAGACAACACAGAGAGCAAAGTGACTATTTGATCATCACTTCCCTGTTCTTCACATCTGCATATCATGAGTCTACAAAGAATACTTTTAACAATCTACCATTTATCTAACAGGAATGAAAATTACAAATATCTGTAAAATCCTGATCAACATTTGAAGAAGAAAACAGCTTTACCTTCAGACTGAAGCACAGAAATAAAGATTAATCCCAGCAGAGACATTTTGTGTCATTCTCTGTCAGCAGGCGGAGGTCGTGTGAGGCTGTTCTTCTCTACAGTAGTACTTCTCTCTGTAGCTGATGCTGCAGTTTCCTCTTTGTGGATGATTACTGTTTTAAAACAACTTGTGAATTAACACCCACCCTGCCCATAATGAGAATAAGAATCAAGTCGCTTCTGCTTCTTCTAAACAGACTGCACACGACACTTACACAATCTGTTGTGTAATTTTATAGTTTACAAAGAAATTCCATTTTCAGAACATCTGACTTCTTGACTTTGACAGACCTCTTGAACAAAATGACTCAAAAAGAGCTAATGCAGCTCTACACATGCTCCAGGAAGTGATTCCTCAGATATACACACACAGTTTGTGTCAATACACGTTACACTTCTTCATTTTCTTTTCTATGGAGTTGTGAAATATGATCAGGTGAAAAGCTTTTATCTCCAAAATTTAAACATTCTTTTGATTTTAAGATGGTTTTTTGGTGTCAACGGAAGGAATTCAGTGAGATTTTTATTTGTATTCCGAGTGATGGAAATGTGTTCAGTTCCATTCTGTCATTTCTGTGGCGCAACCAAAACAGGAAGTGAAATATTTTGTAAGAAACAGAAGGACAAAAGTAACGTTGCGTTCCATCACTCATAATGCCACACTATTTAATATGACAGGAAAAGGTTGAGTTTGACCGAGTACAAAGTTGTGTGTATACTGCATGCAACAGCATGTACTTTGTAAAGGCAGCTGCAGTACGTACTGAAGGGAAAAACAAGAAGTATGTAGTGAGGCTGAACGCTTACAGCAGGTTGTCTCATATGACTTTATTATTCATGGTGCAGAGACAGATACAATATACACAGACAAACTGAAATAGCTGTCTGATGAAGCATCACAGTGTTTGTTGCATGATGCTTATTCACCACACCCGTCCATAGAAGGGCTTTTATGAAAATAAGAAACTGAAACATTGTGATAAAAAGGCATTATAGTCGACTGGCAATTTCTTGGACCCAGAAATGGTGTTTCCTATAAACCTTTATGATTGAAATGTAATCTATAGGCCTAGTGGATGAAATTCAACTTGGTTGCTAAGAGTTGCATGTTGGGCAATTTGCGTAATTAGCATAATGAGCTAATTAAGAGGAGACACTACAGGTGAAGAATAGGGACATTTTTTTAACTAATATACATCACCATGAAACTTCCCCAGTTGATTACTTACATTATGTTTTGTATTATGAGTTTTCTGAAATTGTATGTTTAAATATTGAAATTATGCATCATCTAATTAAATATGCGCTAATTTGCATACATTTCCAGAACATAAATCTAAACATTGGATAAAGCCAGGTTCAAAATTATTGTTTCGTTTTGTTGACATTTTATAGCCAATGGTTTTTACAGAGGGAATTTTGGATTTCTCTTTTTATCACTCCATAAATCAGAAAATACTGTGAAAAAACTGTAAAATGTATGCAAATTAGCACATATTTAATTAGATAATGCCTCATTTTCATATTTAAACATACAATTTCAGAAAGCTCATAATACGAAAAATAATTGTCTTCATGTAAGTTATCAACTGGGGAAGTTTCATGGTGATATTAATTAAAAAAAAGTCCCTATTCTTCGCCTGTAGTGTCTCCCCTTAATTAGCTCATTATGCTAATTACTCAAATTGCCCAACATGCAACTTTTAGCAACCAAGTGTCATGGCACACACTGTATTCCGAGTAGCTGTCCTGCATGGCTGTCAGGCTAGAGGGGTGGGCTTACCTCGAGAGCTGGCGACGGTTTGAAAAGGGGTGGACCGGAGGAGTGATGAGGGGGTGGAGCAGCTGTGTGAACGCAAGGTTTTTGTTTGCCGCGACGGAGAAGGCCGAAGCTCTTCCTTCTACCCATGGAGTTCTTTTTATAGTTTTTGTCAACGTGTATAAACGTCCACAATTGAACTGTATTTACCCAACCGACGCTAAGCGGGGGCGATGCGCTGACCAAGTGACAGACCGGGGCAGTGTTGGAGCCGCGAGACAGCAGGTAAGCCCAGTTACCTTACCTAGCTTGGCAGCCTAACGCTCTTCTTTGACTATGCACAAGCCCTGGAAGCCCTATTTGAGCGAGTCCCATACAAGCATCGTTCTGCAGGGTTGTGTTTGCCGTGACACAAGCTTAATCTCATCTGCTAAACCTATAGATGACATTTTAATAATAAAAGTTCATAGGAAACCATATTTCTGGGTTTAGTATGGGTCATATAGGGGTTTCCAGTAGACTATTAAACCAGGTACAGCACAGCACAATGAAGCTCATGTTTAAAAGCATGACAGCGTTTCAAGAGTTTGGAACATTTTCCTGCCGTGTTACTGAAAACAACAGCAGATATTTTTAATAAGACGTCGGGACAATTTGGAGACGTGTTGGTGGCAACAAAACTGGATATTTGTGACGTGACATCAGAACAATTTGCAGCTGTGTTTGAGGCGAGAGAGCCAGATAAACCAAACCATGATGTTTTCCTAACCCTGACCAGGTGGGTTTAGTGCCTGAACCTCACCAGAACATTAACGCAGCACTGTCACAACATAAAACTGAAAACTGAACAAAGAGAAACTCAAAGTGGCTCCATAAAGAAATTTAAAGCTTCAACATATTTGTGGTTTTGCAGAAATGGACTTTACCAACAGTTATTCTGGCCACTTATCTGAAAAACACAGATTAAATCGTGAATCTTTTATCAACTGAAGCTACAAAACAACTGCTTGTTTTTGGAACAGAAACATTGAAAGTTTTTTACATCAATTAATCTGTAAAATGAACAAACAATAATAATGATAGATTGGATTTGTATGGCACTTTTCAAGACACCCAAAGCACCTGACAGGGTTCCAGGTTCCATTCATTCACACACAGTTGTACTGGTAAACTACAATAGTAGCTGTACTAGAGTTCTCAACGGGTCGGGCCGGCCCGACAAACCCGACCGGACCCGCAGGTTCGGGCCGGGTTCGGGCCGAAAAGATGCGCAAATGAGCCGGATCGGGTCGGGCCTCGGGCTTCCTTTTTTATAAAACACATTTCATAAAACACATTTCTTGCAGGTTGTAAATTATATAGCCTGTTGTGAATCATCGCTGTTCAGGTGTGGTGAAGAGTAAGTCTGGCTGCCTGCTTCATGGGGAGGGGCAGACGCAGAACTGATGCCGCTACGTGACGTATACTCGCGCCTGTAGCCTGGCTGGAGACGATGGAATTGGCTAAAATTAAACTTGCCACAGGTGAATTCACCCTTGCTTTTCGAGGAGTGGGGAAATCGTCTGTTTCTGTCTCTCCGAATATATTTTCCTACCGGTCGCAGCGCGGTGTCTTCTTTGCAGCGGGAGCGGGTGCTGCTGCTGACGTTGACGTAGCACCTGTCTCCTGGCTCGCGTCACCTTTCCATCTGCTGTCAGTCTGATCATGATAACAAGTGTATGAGGAAAACAATTCAGGCGTGCGGGGGGTCGGGTTCGGGCAGAGAATGCATGCTGGTGTGTCGGGCTGCGTCGGGTTCGGGCTTAAAACCGGCGGGCCGGGTCGGGTTGTAATTTTCAGGCCCGTTGAGAACTCTAAGCTGTAGCCACAGCTGCCCTGGGGCAGACTGACGGAAGCGTGGCTGCCACTCAGCGCCTACAACCACCACCTCAATCATACAGCCGTCATGCACATTCACACAAGGCGTCATGCACATTCACACAAGGCGTCGGGTTCGGGCTTAAAACCGGCGGGCCGGGTTGTAATTTTCAGGCCCGTTGAGAACTCTAAGCTGTAGCCACAGCTGCCCTGGGGCAGACTGACGGAAGCGTGGCTGCCACTCAGCGCCTACAACCACCACCTCAATCATACAGCCGTCATGCACATTCACACAAGGCAAGGTGGGAACAACCATGACACAGTTGGCCGGGCGGGGATCGAACCGCTGACCCTCCAAACATAGGCCGACCCGCTCTACCAGCTGAGCCATGGTCGCCCCAAACACTGAATGATCATTTTAACTCAAAGCTTGGGTTAGTCATGAAAGATGATGTTGCCGTCGGTGTGGAAGCTGCTGATCAGTCCAGTCTGGTCGCAGCAGGACGTGCTTCATCATTTTCATAGCTGACTTCATCACCATCTGTACACACCTGAGAAACACAACACAGCAAATAAGATTGTGACAGCGTTTCTACCAGAGAGTCTGCAGCCTCTGTGCTCACAGAAGGAACAACAGACTGAACTTAAAGTCACATCTTTCATTTTACAAATCATATGAGTTGTTTCTTTACTCACATTGTTATCATCGGGTGGTTTTCTGTTCCCTGGGGGAGAAACAATAAAAAGGAGCATTAAAAATTGTAAATATCATTCATATGAAGCAGTTCTATAAAATCACATTGTGGATTTCCTCACTTGTGCCTCTGATGACAAGAACAGTGATGACAATCATCAGGATTAGTGCTGCAACTCTCAGAGTCAACATGATGGAGCTCAGAGGGACATTTGTGGAATCTGTTGTAAAACAACATGTCAGTTAATAAATACGGACAATATTTAACCCCTGCAGGACAAAATAACTATGAAGTTACAAATGTTCCTCTTGTGGAAATATTTAATCTTCAACTTGTGAAACTTTGAGAGAGCTGAGGTATCTGGATGACAACATATTCTGATTTTTGAGTTTACTTAGCTTAGATCGAACAATGACTAATTTTTTCTCCTTATGTGAGTTAAGGAATGCAGACAGAGTGAGGCTCACAGCTCCAAGGGTCCTAGAGTAATTTTCCAACTGTGTCAGTGTGAAAGGTTAGCAATCATTAAGTACTAAACCTGAGGTTGGCTCGTACACCAAATGGTGGGAGATGCCCAAATGTTTATGTTTCCGTAGAAGGATAGAGGGGTCAATTTGGGGAGAGGACCTTAGGTTGACCACAGCTAAGCTAGATGGTTATGGAGAGGAGCAGGGAGACAGGTCAACTCCTGTTTTTGTTTATTGGCTAATTTCCCAAAATGACCAATTAGAAGAAGTTGTTAGGTACTGGAAAAGGGTCTCTAAAAACTCTTGCACAGGAAGAGACAGGGGGTGGCATTTGGTGGATCTCCAAAGAATTGGATTTCCGAAAGAGCAGAGGGCAAAGCATTTTGGCATTGCTTATGCCATAGATTTGAGAAAATCAGAATGCGGCCGCTTCTGAATCGGATGCTGGCATTAAGGTCTGTTTCAATAAAGATTGCTCTATTATTCCACCCAGCCTTGCCTCCGCAGAATTCTTTTATCATCAAACTACACGCCGACACCTTTGAGGAAGAGAGCCCAGAAACCACAGGTGGCGTTGTCGGCAGGATGGCTGTTGACAATTTGGACACATGACAGGGGTCCAGAGACTGACTTTCACCCCAACTGGCCAACAAGGTAAGCATTTACGCTCTAGGGGTCAAACTCAGGCCCTGGATGGGACTGTGTGTGTGTTTTCCAATATCTGTCAAGCTGTAAATTACCAAAACGAGGGGATATGGGCAACAGGCAAGGGCGGACTGGCATACGGGGACACCGAGGATTTCCCCACCGCCACGCCATGAGAAAAAGAGGGCCGGGCCATGACAAAAAGAAAAAGAAAGGGGGAAAAAAGTTTATCGCAACGGCCAACAGAGTTGTGGTCCGCTGGGGGGCTGGGTCGGGCGGCTATTGTTATGATAGGCTATACCTGTGTTCACGTATCACTGCCTATGCTGATAGCCAATCAAATTTCGTCCATGTGGGTAAGTCCCACCCATTTCCTCAGGCTGTTGCCACTGTCACTTGTCAATCACACTGCGTTAATTGTGCAAGACAGCTTTGGTGGATTGAGAGCAAGCGCTGTCCGGGCACATGGAGAATAGAAAACAAGCCCAAAACGCAAAGGTGGTGCTGAAATGCTTAGGGATAAAAAAGAAATCCCTCTAGGAAGTTGCAGCCACAAGTCAGAAAATTACGGACCTATTTGGTGGTCGTTCGGGTTTAGCCATCACCACCAGACAGAAATCTCATGATGTTGCCATACCCAGCCAGCACTAGCAGCGTTAGCAGCGGTGAGCTTCGACAGCTGGATATTTCCATACATGCACCTGAGTCCAGCAAGGATGCAGAGCACGAAACAAAGCGGCCTCCAGAGCCCAGTCAAAGACCCAGTGATAAAACAATGGTAAGTTATGTTTTGAACTTGATGATGCTTTAGGTGAAAATGCTCATTTGGCTAACGTTAGTTAATGCCGCGAAGTGCCTAGCCTAGTGTTAGCTAGCATACGGAGTCCACTGACCAGATGTTTCCTGTATTTGTCAAACTGCCTATAGATAATGTTATCGTCTGGCTGAAATCAACCTGTTACTGTCTTTGAATTGACTCTAATACTAAATGAGTATAAATGAATGAATAGTTTATTTATGTGTCTGTACATGGCCCATCCTACATGGGATCATCATCAGACAGACAGCACTTCATTCAGTAATAATATTCCAGAGTGTGTAATAGGCCTGCACGAAATGAGGAAAAACTGCAATGTGCAATAACGATATTAGTATTCTGTTTAATGAGTTACTCAAATGCAAGCAGATGTTTTATGGAAGTTTTACTTCTTTTGAATATGTTGCTCTTCAGGCAAACTCAACTTCTCAAGCTATATTTCTAAACATCTACAGGCCACCTAAATACTGTATTCTTTGATGACCTTGTTGAGTTACTGTCTCTTATCTGCACTGACTTCGACTGTGTGTTAATTGTTGGTGACTTTAACATCCATGTTGACAAGCCTGAAGACAGATGGACTAAAGAACTGTGCTGTGTCCTTGATAACTTTGGACTCACTCAGCATGTGACACAGCCCACACACAACAGGGGCCACATCCTAGACCTAGTTATCTCAAAGGGTCTGAACATTTCTAAGGTTCTGGTATCTGATGTCGCTCTCTCTGACCATTACTGTTTTCTTTGAGAGTGATATATCTGTGTACACAAATGTTCAAACTGAGGTTGTCTCAAAGCGATACATCACTGAAAACACTGGTGAAATCTTCATCGAGGCTTTCACTTCGACACCATCCCTCTCTAGGTTCTCTGTCAATGACCTTGTACATCATTTCCATTCCAAAATTACAAATGTCATGAATGCCATTGCACCCACTAAAGTGAAGGTGGTCTCTGGTAAGAAAAAATCTCCTTGCAGAAACGCCACGCTACTCGAGATGGAAGAAAGGGAATGTTGAAAAGTTGAGCGCAGGTGGTGAAAAACAAATCTCCAGGTTCATTTTGACATTTATAAAGAGAGACTTTACATTTTTAATTTAGAATTGAAAAAGTCAAGGCAGTCCTTCTTCTCAGACATTATCATCGAGAACAAAAATAATGCTCGTGCCTTGTTTGCTACTGTCGACAGGCTAACAAACCCTCCTGTGCCAGTATCCTCTGAATATCTGTCTACAAGGGCCTGTAATGAATTTGCATCATTCTTCACTGCCAAAATTCAGAACATTAGACAAGCGGTCAGTGCCACTCTACCAGGTACTGGAGGTGTAACACCAAGACACAATTTGATCCAATCAATGACAAAAACCTGCAAGACATTATACAGCATTTGAAATCTTCCTCCTGCAGCCTGGATATTTTACCAGCAGGGTTCTTCAAAAAAGTTTCAGACTGTATGATTCCAGATCTGCTACAGATTGTTAACACGTCTCTTCTCTCAGGTGTCTTCCCCCAAGCCATTAAGACTGCAGTCTCCACTCCTGAAGAAGAGAACTCTACACACATCAGTAATGAATAACTATAGGCCCATTTCAAACCTACCCATTTTAAGTAAAATAGTTGAAAAAGCTGTCTTTCAACAGCTGAACAATTACCTAATAATAAATGGCTGTTTTGATGTTTTCCAATCAGGATTTCGACCACATCACAGCACTGAGACGGCTCTTGTTAAGGTCCTGAACGACATTCATTCAAACACAGACAGCGGAAAAATCTCAGTCTTAGTATTACTGGATCTCAGTGCTGCGTTTGACACAGTCGACCATATTATACTACTGGACCGACTGGAAAACTGGGTTGGACTCTCTGGTACAACACTAAAGTGGTTTAAATCTTATCTAAATGAGAGAGATTACTTTGTGTCTATTGGTGATTACACATCTGAACGGATGAAAATGACAAGCGGAGTACCCCAGGACTCCATTCTGGGGCCTCTACTATTCAACATTTACATGCTCCCTCTAGCTCAGATAATGGAAAACAATGAAATTTGCTACCATAGTTATGCAGATGACACACAAATTTATACAACCATATCACCAGGGGACTATAATCCCATACATACCCTGAGTAGATGCATTGAACAAATCAATGATTCACACATTTGTGCCACACATTTGGAACAAACTCCCTGAAAATTGCAGGTCTGCTCCAACACTCACCTCTTTTAAATCAAGACTCAAAACATTTCTTTTTGCCACTGCTTTTAGCTGAAGCAATTCAAGTCTTTGAACTACATTATGACTCTGACTCTACAGTCTTGTTTCTTTTAAAGCTTTTCTATTTTAGCCTACTTTCTTTTTGATGTTTGTTTTTTCTTAATGTTTTTACTGGTCTAAAATGCAATTCTTAATGTTTTTAATGCAATTTTTAATGTCTTTTAAATGACATTTTTATGTCTTTCAATGTAATTTGTGTGTGCCTGTAAAGCACTTTGAGTTGCCTTGTGTCTGAATTGTGCTATACAAATAAACTGGCCTTGCCTTGCCTTGCCTATGACTTATGATAAATAAACTGTCACACCGCGGTGAGGAGTGTCCTGTCTTGGGTTTTTTTTGTCTTGTGAAATGTTTTATTTTGAAAAGTAACTCTCCTCTCGTTTCAGGTCACTTGCCCTTCCTCTTGTGTCACCGGTCTGACGTCTCCCCTGATCCCTGATTGTTTCCACCTGTGTCATCCCTCCTCATGTGTATTTAGTCTTTGTCTTCCCCTGTCTGCGTTGCCAGAGTATTTCGTGCGTCTCGTCGAGTACCTCCAGCCTTGTTCACAGCCTAGTTCACAGTCTTGATCGTTGTCCAGTTAAGTATTGCCAAGTTTTGTTTTCTGTCTAGTTTGCCTCTGAAGAAGAGTGATTTTTTGTTAATAATATTTTTGATCAGTCTTTTGGTTCTAGTTAGGTATTTTTATAGCTTTTGTTTCTCCCTCCGTTTGGAGCGCTTTTCTTTCCTTTAAAGTTTGTACTCAGTTAGAGTAGCTTAATTTTTATAGCCCACGAGCCTTCCTTGAGAAATGATTTTCTGTTCGATTAATTTTCATAGATTTAGATTTTGAGATTAGAGTAGTTCTTTTTTCCTCCTTTGGGAGCGCCCCTTGTTCTTCTGTGTTGTCTGTCTTCCTGTGTCTTGTCTTCCGTGTTTTGAGAATTTCATAGTCAGTTGTTTTATCATTCTGTCTGAAGAGTTGCTACTCAGAAAATAAAACCTGTCATTACTGCCACCTATCTGCATCTGAGTCCTCTCTTTCTGCCAAGTCTGACATAAACATGTATGGAGCCCAACAGTGGTCATGGGGAAGAAAACAAATAATGTGCTGATGTGCACAAAAGATACAGGTCATTATGTAATAATTTGAGGCTACAAGATATAATTTATTACCACGTCTTAATTAACTTTACTATTTATTTTGGTTCAGTTTGTCTTGGCTATACTTAGTGTGTATGTCATTATCTTGATCACAATGAAATATGATAAATTGTGCAGCCCTAATGTGTATGTGTCTGGCTAAATAAGGCTTAATATCCTGACATCATCTCATGTACATACTGTACTGATATTAAACTATTTCTTTTGAATATTTACTGATGATGATGTTGTTGTATTGGTTAACTAGCATAATTAACAATACTAATCTCTTATCTAGAATGAAGATAATCCAGCTGTGGACAGAGGAGAGGATCCCAGACAAAGCACCGTTATTGTTACGGTAAGGCTGATGACAATAATGCTTGTTTGGCTTGTTTACTTTTTAGCCATATGCACTTACTCATGCACTAATACCAAATACTGCCATCTTTATATTTTGTTGATAGTGCAGTTTTAGTGGTTTGTGTAGATGGTCGTCGTTACTCTAATCCTTGTTTTTTTACTTAATGTATACCCTCATGTAACGCTCAGCATTCTTGGCCAGGTCACCACTGACAAAGAGATTTCAATCTCAGTTGTTTTCATCTGGTTGAATAAAGGTTAAATAACTATAACAAAAAACATTTTGTTTAGTTATCCTTGTCTGTCTGTCTCTCTCTCTCAACAGCAGCTGAAGACTTTTATCTTCATGGCTGCTCAACCAGTTGTTGTTACAAAGATGTTGCAAATTCAGTAAGGTAATACTATATGGTCATTAATACTTATGTTTTTATAACTGTCTGACTTACATTTACATTAGAAAATGTCTTATCATTGTAGACTATTGAACTAACAATTAAAGGATATTGTAACTTAAGTAATATTTTTTGTCTCTCACCCATGTAGGCCAGCATGTATGTTCCAGAGGGGACTCCAGAGAGGACTGTGACCCCCAGATTGTCAACATCAACCACTTCAACCCAGCTTCCTCCATAAGCGCTGACTGACTGACTGACTGACTGACTGACAAAGACCAAAAAAAGGTAAAGACAGGAAAGGTTCTTGAGTAGAGTGAACCAAGTGAATGTCCAAGCTGGTGGGCTTGCCAGGATTTTTCACATTTCAAGTTTTTAGTTTTCAAATGTCAGTTTGCTATTTTCAGTTTAGTTTTCATTTTCATAAATGTTCTGGGTTAAGTTTTTACATACTATATAGTTAGCTTTGTTGTTTATCTATTTTTAAATAACATTTTTAAGTAACATTTCATATTGAAATGGGCTTATTGTTGTAATTATGTTACCCTCTAGTGGTTTACTCATGGTATAGACAGTCAGTGTCATTCAGTTCTAACAGCCTGGCAAATTGGTCGGCCAAATTGTATTGTATCAATGTTGCATTAAAATCACTAAATGCTGTAAAATCACTATACTGCTGTAATTATTTTTACTGTAGGCTACTTAAGGGTTCAGGTTAATGATTACTATATGATTATGGTCCAAAACAACATCAAATGCAGTTTTTTTTTCATCAAGGTACATGAAACTCGTGTTGCCAGCTGGCTCCCCACACCGTGCATGAAGTGGGCCGGTCTGTCAATGACCCCCGGGCCACTTTTCCCCCCCAGTCCACCCCTGGCAACAGGCGTTAAGTTTGTTGATACGATTCTGTCTAAATGTTTTAAATTAAAGGAATTAAAGAGAAAAAGGAGAAACTGAGGTGGTAGAGATTTGTGAATTAATTGGTAATACGGTGCCGATAGTGGAAAGTATGACGCTAAGCTTACATTGTCCTAAGTCATGCGTGAGATTAGTCACTATTTCCTACGCGCTAAGTTTGCTCAAATAAAGTGAAGAAGAGAAATATTAAAGAATGAGAAATAGTGGAAATAGAAGTGAATAAGAAGAGAAAAGAGACTGCGGATAAGAGAAGAAATAGAGAATAAGTGAAATAAGTGAAAAAGAGAAATAAGTGAAAAAAGAGAAACTGCTGTGGCAGCAATGACTGAAATGATGACCATCCGATGTGAACAGTGACAGGCAGGGCGTTTAGCTTACACTGTCAGACATACGGGGCATCAGTCTTCATTAGCTGCATGGCTCAGTTGTCTCAAAGAGTATGAAAAAGTAGAAAAGAGTATAGAGGCCTGGCCAGGTAGAAAAAGAGAAGTGATGAAGACCACGAAGAAAATTGATAGAAAGAGAGAGAGAGATGTCAGCTCAGGTAAAACTTGTTGTTGTGACAGTAGAAAATTTGACAAGTCCACGGGACGCTTGTGGACTCTAAGATGAATAATGTGGTGTGGCACTTGGTGGGCTGTTAGAGACGGTTTACTGTACTCTGAGTCCAACAAACCAAGTTGCAGTAGATGTCATGTGCACGAGCTCTGATGAAATTCAGCTGAAAAAGTGTTTGTGTTTGTGAGTATAGAAAAAAGAGGCGGCCGGCCCGATTGTGTTAAGTGTTCAGTGTTGTTTGTGCTTATCGTGTCCTCTGAAGCTGTGTGTTTGGTGAGATTCAGCTAAAGTTGATGTGAAAGCTGATTGTTTGTCCATAGAAAGAATTATAAGTAATCTATATACATGCGCATTATTCGAATATATCATATACAATGCATAGGTATTGTAATTGATAATGTGATATATAAAAGATTTAATAATAGATGAATAAATTATAGGAACGTATTAATGTAGGATTTTCCATCTAAATTCTTAGTGATGTGATGCGATTAAGGGGGTTGTACTTTTGCCCTACAACTGAGAAGGTGACAGTTTGAGTCTTATCACTGTCACATTTTTTGAAATGTGGATAAGTGAGTGAAAAAAGTTATTTAGTAGGACGATTCCTTGCTCTCCATTCTAAATTGAGTAGTATGCTTTAGATATGTTTTTACCTTCAACCAAGGTGGTCACTGTAAATTAGAACTAGGTCTTAAAGGACCTGCCAGATAAAATATAAGTGAACTAAAATTTAAAAAAGAAAAGGTAGAACTATACAGGGCTTCACATAGAGGGAATATTAATTGGTGTTAATTGGCTATGTTAAGGAAATGAGAATTGGTAGTCTGGAAATTTACTTATTAATAATGTTATTACTTATATGCATAAATAGCACTATTAATCACATAAAAAAGAAAGAGTAGAAGCAATAAGGAAAAGCTAAGGAAATATTGTGTGGAGAGAAGATGAAGAAAATGGGTGTAAAAATGATAGCAAGTTGAATATAAGATTAAAACACACATACATGATTTGTGTGTTAAAAGCAATGCATCCTTGTTGAATTTGGATCGGAGGGATCCAAGTGAGTGTTTTTGTCACTATCGAGGGGTGTATGAGTAATTACCAAGGGATGTCTGTTGATTTGCTTTAACGTAGAGAGATGTAGTACATATGTCAAGTAGGCACTCATGGATGTGCAGACAATCGTTTATTTGGTCGATTGATACAGCTGGTCGAAGTATGAAATTGCTCTCATATTCACTGCAACTCCTACTTGCTAGAGTGGGAAGCCCTGATACGAGGGAAAGGAAAATTAGTTAGTACTATCGCAAGGCCTAAATATTTGTAAAAAGAAATTTGACGTCAAATTTGAAAACATAAACCGTTACAGATCTGAAAACAGGAGATAGCTACAAATGCATGATTGGAGTAGTGTGACAAACATCAAACCAAAGTACTGACATGATTGGGTATTCAAATATATTGGGGAATTTTGGGTTATCCAAAAGCCGTTTAGTTAGATATATATGTAGCAGAGTGCAGATATTTTCCTACGGAGATTGAAACCAAATCATACATATTGATTTTGCTATAAAAACACCTCCTTAGAGCAAATGCTTGAATTGAAATGAATTAAGGGACAAAGTTGTTGTGAGTTTCGCAATATTTTTCATTTAAGGCGTAGTTTTTGACATAAAATGCCTGTTTGAATGTTGGCAGATAAAAGGTTGATTTATGATTGACAATGAGCTGTGGCTCTCTGTGGTTAAGAGGAGTTCAGAGTGCGCGCCCACGGAGCAGAGAGAGGAACACAGAGAAAACAGTTGGTATGTGAACGCGCGGACACAGAGAGAGCGTCACTGCTAGTGTGTAGTTACTCCCCCTCCCACACTTAGATACAGATAACCAATATAACTGTTTAAAGCTGTAATGATTTTACGTTTGAGTTCTTTGAAATAAACTGGATCTGCATTAATGAAATAATGATGATGTTAAACTAAACCTGTGCAATGTTAATATTATTTGGGTGATGATAAAAAAGTGACATTTTTGGCTTGCGCTTAGTATGGACAACATAATGGTATTTGTGTTTTTCTTCTTTTTCCTATACACCGGGGACGCGAGAGTCCAATAAAGAAGGCATAACATCTAAGGTCAGGGGATGGACAAGAGTCACCAGACACCCGTTACATCTGTTGGTGTCATTCACCTGTGTGACCCACACTAAACCTGTCAGGCTAGTGTGATTTTATCCACAAACCCTTTAAGGACACACACACAGATACACCCCCTTGAGATAACCCTAAGAAGACAGAAACACACACAGTCATAAAGGTCTCTATTTTCCTTGTATCCTCACAGACAGTCGAGTTAAAGAAAAGTTACAATTTTTTAGGTCGATATATTACTGGCTTTCTCTAAAGTTGGCAAATTTACTCCATTGTTTTTTGGGGAGTGGTTATGGTGACATGGTGTTCTGAAAACACATTTCTAATTGATTTGATTTGATTTAGGTGAATTCTTTGGATGGAGAAAAATCTTTTTATAGTATCTAAACGTTTATGAAAAAGAAAGTGGAAAGAAATACTCACACAATGCCAAAGCTGGGCTCTGGAATTTTAAAAGCAACTAACCCTGTTGGCGCGGTACAGAAAAGCAGCTTCCTCGTTAAAGAGATTGCAGAAATATCAAAGAAATGGCATAATCGCTGGCTGGAAATTGATCAACCCTAGCCGGTGAATGAAAACCCTTAATGAATTAATTAATCCTCTATTTTTCCAGGGAAGCTCAATTGGGCACAAGCTGTCTTTTCTAAAGACGCCCTGAGTATAAAACACTTGAATATATAGATACAATATGATCATAAATCACGATTACATTCAGACTACAGTACATAGAACACTAGGTAATTTGGAAATATCTAAAGATATAAGATGATTTAGCTTAAGAGCAAACTATATGCCATTCCACTTCTGAGGGCACAGACTTGGGAAGCAGTCTTTCCCAATACGATTCTCATAGTAGGAATGTCTAAAATTAAGGACTCTAGTGAACGAGTGTGAAAATTATAATTTCTAAATGAGATAAAATTGTTAAGATAGTCAGATAAAACATGCAGCAGGGCCTTGTAGATACAAATCATGTAGCATTGTTCCCTCCTTACAGATAAAGATAGTGATTTAACTTTGTCGTGAAGGATCCAGTGATGAGTTCTAAACCCATCACCTGTGATAAAACAAAGTGCAGAGTGATACCCTGCCTCAAGGGGTATCAAAACTGAGAGAGCAGCATGAAGGTCTAGAGATCTAGAGCAGGTAAAAAAGGTAGCCTGAATAAGTTGTTTTCTACATTTCACAGTAAAGCAAGCTCAGTTATGATAAATCAGTGATCATTTAGTTTTAGTTTGTTCAGTAATATGAATTTTAAAAGAAAGCTTATCATCTATCCAGATACTCAGATATTTGTAACTGGACACCCTTTCAACAGGAGTCCCATTCAATGTAAAGATACAACTGTTTATAAGAGGAGAGACAGGCAGAGCTAGGTATCTTGGAGTTGTTTGAAGACTAGGGATAGAAAGAATATAGGGAGAAACTTGCAAAGGAATCGGGTGCTTTAGGTGTGCGGCTCAATCGGGTTCAGATGAATGGGTGACTCGCCAATCAAAACAAGCTCTGCTCAGCTTCAGTTGCATAATTGTGGGACCATAAGGAGCAGCTATGAAAACAAACAGGAAAGAATACCTTGGCAAAGAGTACAACATTGAAGGGGGTATCCCACACATGACTCGGAGGATGGTCAAGGATTATGAACAAGAACATGTGGGATGAAATTATGGCAGAATTGGGAGATGCCCCCTTTGTTCCAACAAAAAGAAAACTCTGCCATTTGGGAAGGTAAAGACCAGAGGTCATAAAAATCATGATCTCTGCCCAAAGACTGGGACAATCACAGACAGTACAACTGACACACAAATCAATGTTCAGTGTTGAGTCCGAAAGAAGAAAGTTGAGACAGGTTCCAGAATATTTGTGGTTACAACACACCACTGACATTGGACTCATGAAATTTAACCAAGCCCGGAGCTTGGCCTCCATGGAAGGACCAGTATTCACTGAAGGAGGTTGCCATCCAAGGGGATTTCAGGATTTAACTCAGGATCCCCAGGGCAACACACTGTTGTTGCCTGTAAAGAAACCAGATGACTCTTATCTCTTTGCGCACGGTTTACGAGCGGTGTATGAAGTTGTGGCTGACTTTCCAACAGATGTACCTGATCCGCATGCCTTGGTGGCTGGGGTTCCTCCAAAAGCTTTGTATTGTACAGTGTTAAATTTGTGTGGAACCTTCTGCAGCGTTCCCCTTAGTGTTGAATCCTGGGAACTGTTTGGTTTTACATACAAGAAAAAACATAGAGACATCTCACACATCATACACCTAATTTAGTACAGTGGAAATTAAAAGAAGAAATATGAATTCAAAAAGTTCTTACAAAAGTTCTTCCTCCAGATCATGCTAAGATATTGAAGGGAACTAAAATACTAATAGTACAAAGGAAAATAAAACGAAAGAAATCAGTAAGAAGGTTCAGGTTGTAAAATATACATGAGAGGTGGGTGATGTAACCGCTTTTATACTACCTTTTTTCAAGGTGGAGCGGGGGTTACTGTGGCCAAATCCAGTTACTCTATGGGCGTAGGCCAGGGTACCTGGGTTAGGGTTAGGGTAAAAGCATTGCTTTTAACAATATTTGATAGTTTGATGGCCTTAAGCAAGAGTTAAGTTTGGAAATATAAAAGAGGCAAATTCTGTTATTGTCCCGTCAAAATTAACTCCTGACATTCAGTCTATTATAAATCAAGGTGTTGAATTGCTAATCTTGCCATGTATTATCTTGTCTGAAAATAAATCAAAGGGGGGTGGAGTTAATTAAAATATCCTAAGGTCATAAATGAAGCTGGTTAGTATCCAGTAGATGGTGTAATATTAATGTTAAAAAATTCTATCAGTTATTGATTAACAAATGTATATTCTAGCATTCCTGGTCATCTTGACTCACAGTTCTGGGTTGCTTTCATTATCAATGGTGAATTTTATTCTTGGATGCAGATGCCATAGGGTTTTCTTCTCTAATTTTCTCTGTTTGCCATGGAACTGAGAGGGGAACATTAGTGGTCATTGTGTGATAATGCACATGTTCGGATGTGAACCATGGTTGTGTATAGGTATTCCTATACAGGGGCATGGTTAAAACTGAGACAAGGTCTCTACTTGGTTTTCTGGCAGAAAACAGTCCTAAAGTTTGGAAGGACAAGTTGCAACTTATTCACAAAATTTAAGGCGCTATTATACTCTGGAGGATTGTGAATTGGGCTCTGATTACATCCAGACAATCTTGGATGATCAAAAATTGTGACAGAAAACAACAATTGCCTTATTGGATTTAACAGGCTATTGTTGTCCATGGATTTATAATTTTGTGGAGATCTCCCAACCCATGTATGACTTCATACATGGGGAAACATGTGACCAAGACTGACGTTGACTGACTTGTGAGGCAGAGACCATCTGTACTGACTTAACTATACCGACTTAAATCATGCTTGATGCATTTTTGTTTAGGCTTTCCAAATCATAGATATCCTTGAAAAAACTGCTCGCCTAATCAAAGCATGAGTGTTGAACTAACAAAATGTTACTAACAATGTTGCATGTTACTCTGAAATGATGTACAGTCCTTGACACATTACTTTTGCTTCCCTCAGGTCCGGATGGAGAACCACATCCATATCTGGAAGTGGCCAATACTTCGTCAAACCAACAAAGCATTATTTGATACACCCCTCATTAACCTAAGTCGATTTTCTTTTCAGATGATTCTGCTGTGAAACTTCTGACCGATGGACCTCCTCATGTCTCATAAGCAATTATGTAATAACATGTCTGATCAGGCAGCTGAAAATGTGGCAATAACTTGAGGTCTTTCTTTCTAGGAACAGGAAAGGATGTCGCAGTTAACACTAAATTTCAAATATCATTAATGTCTACCTGTCTGTGTAGTGGAACGCAAATATGAAGTTCATACAGGTTTTGCTGACCCAGTGCAGCTCAAAAGGCAGTTGCTTTTACATCTATCTCTCCAGGGACAAGAAGTTGTCCAAAGATACCCGGGTCAAGGAGCTCGACAAAAGGGCCTCTGGCCAGGCCTGTGAGGTCATCATGGCCCCTCCAGCCCCACATGCTAAGGTCAACTTCCCCCTGTTCCCTCCCAAGAAGACGGACATCTCACTGGGGGAAAGTCAGAAGAAGGACGCTGCAGAGGAGAGACTTGACCTGAAGTAAAAAGTTGGGTTGTTAAGTCATCTGGTTTTATATGACTAACAGATAAGCAATGCAGTACAGAGTTAAACTGTTTTTGCATTTGTTGTATTCATGTTGAGTATCTTTCCTTCTATGTTTGCCACTGGTTAGGTTCACTTAAGTGGTTTGTTGTAAAGCAAAGGAAAAAAAGTGGGATTTTGCTGCTTACTTTTCCAGCACTTTGTATTTTGAGATATGGCATAACTTTTTTTTTGTACTCTGTCAACTGATATGTATGTCGGTGTGCTGAGCATGTTTTCTTAACCTGTGTGTTACGGCTAACTTTTTATGGAGTAATGTATTACAAAATGCTAAGTGTAACTTTGTTACGTCTTCTGCTGTGTACCGCTTGTCTGGAGTATTACATCTCACTTTTTATGGACTAATGTATTACGAAATGTTCAGTGAAGCTTGGGTTCTTGTCATGCTTTGTACGGCTGAGGACAGCCTTATGTTCACCAGGGGGAAATATGTAACAGTCGGAGTTATCGAATGTATAACCCTCCTAAGGAGTATCAAAAAGAAATAGGAAACCTTACTAATCAACTATGGAGAATAGGTGCCTTTAAGCCAATCCAGGCGGGGAAACTCTTTTTTAATTTACAATTACCATTTATCCTCTAATTGAATGACCATATGCCAATTGGCCATTGAACTCCTAACCTAGACTTTACTACAGGGTCTGAACAAGTTTCTCTTCATCTTCTGTCATCATTGTTTTACTGCATTCAAATATGAAGGTGTGCTGAAATAAATGGAATCAAGACCTTTCAGTGTTGTTTCAACAATACAAATGACTTCATCAAATGAAAAAGTGAAACCTGTAAAGAAAATGTGTGAGCAGATTGATCTGTGGATCTCTGTAAACTGGGGGAGGGAACTTTTTACATGAATGAAGGAGCAGGAGCTCTGTGATCATCTTAAAACAGTGAGGCATTCACTTCACTTTGACTATTATGGACATGATCTTCTCTTCCTTAAATAGAAGGAGTGTCTCCATATTGACTGGATGAATGATGGCTGCTCATCACTGTTCACCTTCATAAAGACACTTACAGACAACTGTCTGTCTCACTGGTTGTCCCCCTCTAAAAAAGACAAGGAGGAAAATAATGACACTCACTTGTCAGAACACTTAGGAATGTGGATATATCTGTATGAGTATCGTCCCCCTGCCGACGGGTGTAGAAACCAGCATCCTCAGCAGTGATGTTTTTAATGATCAAAGAGCAGGAAGTGTCCAGACTCAACCTGACAGCTCGCACTGAGTCCATCTGAACTTTTCCTTTTGAAACCTCAGTGAAAGTCGGAGATAGATCTTTGTCATAAAACCATGTAACACTGTAGCATGTTGGATCAGAGTGTGATGCTCTGCCACAGGACAGGGTGGCATCAGGTCCAGCTCTGCTGTAGAGATATTTTTCTTCTCCACTGACACCTGCTGGAAGAAAAGAACACATGTTCTGTAAGAAATGACACATTATATATAAAATATCTGTATGGAGACTAAACAGTTAACAACAGTTAACAACTGTGAGGATTCTATTGTGTTCTTTAATCAACAAAGAACTGACAAAGTTCGTCCAGGTCTGAACTGGGCTTTTACATTTCCAATGACAGAGAGGGAGTGTGTCACCCTCGGCCCTCTAGTGGTCGTGTTCATAGAAGAGACTCATTTTCACTTCAGTCTCAGTTCATCAGTGAATTGTGGCTCTTTAGGATACAGCTTTGTATTATGTGCACTTTTATCATCCTGTTCAATCCATGTAGTATCTGCATCCAGCTGTAATGTGAATACTTCAATATTCTGTCACATAGGTGGAGTTTAAAGAAAGCAAAGAGAACACAGAGAGCAAAGTGACTATTTGATCATCACTTCCCTGTTCTTCACATCTGCATATCATGAGTCTACATACTTCTAACAATCTGAAAATGATTGACTCATAATTATTATCCTCGTTTCACACAACCATCGGCTCATTTACACACCAGAGAGTTTATCAAAGTTTATCAAAGTGTCCTAAAGCAGGAAAACAGTGATTTGGTCATTTTTCACACTACCATTTATCTAACAAGAATGAAAGTTCCAAATGTCTCTGAAATCCTGATCAACATTTAAATAAGAAAACAGCTTTACCTTCAATCTGAAGCACATACATAAAGATTAATCCCAGCAGAGACATTTTGTGTCGTTCTCTGTCAGCAGGTGGACGTCGTGTGAGGCTTTTCTTCTCTGCAGCAGATCTGTAGCTGATGCTGCAGTTTCCTCTTTGTGGTTGATTAGTGTGTTAAAATTACTTTAGAATTAACACCTATCCTGCTCATCATGAGCGTTAAACTCAAGTCACTTCTGCTTCTTCTAAACAGAATGCACACGACACACTTGTGTTTCACAATCTGAAGTTGTGTCAGTTTATAGTTTATGAATAAGTTCTAATTCAAGAGCATCTGACTTCCTGACTTTGACAGACTTCATGAACAAAATGACTCCAATAGCTTTGATACAACTCCACATTCCTCAAGTAAACACACATACTTTGTGTTAATACACTTTACCCTTCTTCATTTCCTTTTCCATGGAATTGTGAATAATGATCAGGTAAAAAGCTTTTATCTCCAAATGTCAAGACTCAAAAGGTAATCCCCTTTTGGTCTGATGATGGTTATTTGGTGTCAACCTAAGGAATTTAGTGAGATTTTTATTGTCAGTCCGAGTGATGGAAATGTGTTTATAAAGTTCTTATGCATATAAATAATGCTTCAAGTTGAACTTTAGGCTAGCTTCAGCTAGCTGTTTATTTTGTAACTCCGCATGTCTCCAGCTTCAGTACTTCTTCTACAACCTGTAATCACATTTACAGTTACAGAGACCCCTTGAGGTTACACTGCCACCTATGGGTGACCTTCTGCTACCGCATATCACTACATCCCCCTTCCAAACTGGCAAACACAACATGAACCATATGCCTCAACTCAGTGCAACACAACCTGTAGTCTTGCCCATAGACTATATATGTATTTCAAATACCATTAATCTCCCTGATCAAAGCCAATGAATATCAAACACTGAAAGAAAGTATTGTTCTTCACATTTTACACAACTGTAACAGGAGCACAACGATTAACATTTTTTTTTTTTTAAACAGTGCCAAATGTCAACAACTTTCTTTCACATTTCATCAGTTGAGCAGTTCACTATTGTTCTATGAGCCTTTCAGGAGGCTTCCTAGGTCTGGTAGACCTTCTGAGTGTCACAGTCATTGGGGAATGTGAAGGAGGCTCGGTGTGATGCACGTCCGGCGTAGCACCCTCTTGCTGTTCAGATCCAGTCTCCTCTGCTTGCTTCTCAATGTCCTGAGTCTTTAACAGACTCCTCCTGTTTCTCCTTAACACTTGTCCATTCTCTGTCTTCACCACAAAAGACCTGGGACCTACTTCACTGAGGACTGTTGCTTTCCTGTCCCAGAACTCAGGGCCTTCAATCCTCACAACATCCCTTTCCTGAAGAGGTTCCAGATGCCTTGCTGATTTGTCATAGTTCATTTTCTGTCTGCGCTTGAGTCTCATCCTTTTATCAGTCAGTTCGTCGTAGATTTCACTATCCTTGTGCCTCAGAATGTGTGGAAGTGTGGTGCGCAGCTTGCGATGCATGAGTAGCTCAGCAGGGGAAGCTCCACACTCCAGTGGTGCAGCCCTATAGCTTAGCAAAGCCAGGTAAGGGTCAGTTTTAGAGTCTTTTGCCTTCTTTAACAATCTCTTCACAATTTGGACCCCTTTTTCTGCCTGTCCATTAGCCTGCGGATACAATGGGCTGGAGGTGACATGTTGAAATCCATATTGCTTTGCAAACTCACTAAACTCACCACAGTCATACTGTGGACCATTGTCACTGACGACACATTGTGGAATTCCATGTCTGGCAAAAAAGCCTTTCATGTGCGTGATGACAGACTGTGCTGATGTACTGGACAGATGTGCAACTTCTGGATAGTTAGAATAATAGTCTATCACCAGAAGATAGTCCTTGCCATGCAGGTGAAATAAATCAGTGCCTACTTTTTGCCACGGTGCAGTGGGTGGATCTGCTATTAGCATAGGCTCCTTTGTTTGTTTGTTTTGATGCTTGAGACATGTTTCACATTTCTGTATCATCCCCTCTATGTCTTTGTTGATGCCCGGCCAATAAACTGCTTCTCTCGCTCTCCTTTTACATTTCTCCACACCCAGATGTCCCTCATGTATACGCCAAAGCATGTCGTGACGCATGGATTGTGGGATGACAATCCTGTTTTGTCGCAGCAGCAGTCCATTAGCCATACACAAGTCCGCACGCACAGGGTAGAACCCTGGACAGACTCCTTTTGAACAACCATTCTTGATATGGTGGGACACTTTCTGCAGAACAGGATCTTTTGCTGTCTCCTGCACAATTTGCTGTAACATGACATCTGATGTTGGGAGTGAAGCAGTCACCATGTGTATGTGTGTCTCAGCATCATCAGTCACAGGACTGGCCAGCATGTCACTGTTTGGAGCTGGTGCTCGTGATAAAGCATCTGCCAGCACAATGTATTTTCCTGGTGTGTAAATAAGCTCAAAATCATATCGCTGCAACGCCATCATCATGCGCTGAATTCTGGGCGACATGTCATTAAGGTTTTTTTTTCTGATTGATATGAGCGGTTTGTGGTCAGTCTCTGCTGTAAAGGTTGGCAATCCATACACATAACTGTGAAACTTTCCACACCCAAACACTAAGCCCAAAGTCTCTTTTTCAATTTGAGCATAGCGTTGCTCAGTCTCCGTCATCGATCTAGACGCATATGCTACTCACTAATAGCACTACTATGCTATTCATTCATTTGTAGCAGTACAGCTCCCAAGCCATCTTTTGAGGCATCAGTGGAGATCTTTGTAGGCTTTGATGGGTCAAAGAATGTGAGGACAGGCTCTGTAGTTAGTTTCCTTTAATTTTTTCCACTCCTTCTCATGTCGAGCAGTCCATTCAAATACTGAGTTGTGCTGTAGCAACTCCCTGAGGCATGCTGTCTTGGAGGTAAGATTAGGAATGAACTTACCCAGGAAGTTGATCATTCCCATGGCTCTTAGGACACCTTTTTTGTCAGTGGGGGCAGGCATGTCCAATATGGCTTGCACTTTTGACTGGTCAGGTTCCACCCCTTCACTTGTGACCTTGTCTCCTAAGAAGGTCATCTCTGTGACACCAAAGAGACACTTGTCTCAATTCAGTTTTAGTCCATTCTTTTTGACTCTCTGTAAGAGTTTCTCCAGTCTTTCATCATGTTGTTGGCGTGTTTTTCCCCAGACCACCAAGTCATCTATATAAACTCTGGTGCCGTCCAGACCCTCTATCATGGACTCCATTGCTCTGTGGAAGATCTCTGGTGCTGATTTAATGCCAAATGGGAGCCTCAAGAAACAGTTACGTCCAAAAGGTGTGTTAAAAGTGGTGTACTTGCTGCTTTCTGGGTCCAGCCTCAGCTGCCAGAACCCGTGTGAGGCATCTAATTTGCTAAAGAACTTAGCACCAGTCATTTCACTCATTATCTCTTCTCGTTTTGGGATCTGACCATGCTCTCTCTTAATGCTTTCATTTAAATCTTTGGGATCAAGACAGACTCTTAAGGCGCCTGTATTCTTCTTTTTGACACATGTGATTGAGTTGACCCAGTCTGTGGGCTCTTCCACTCTTTCAATGACACCCATTTTAGTCATTCTTTCAAGCTCTTTTTTCAAGCCAGCTCTGAGTGGTGCTGGCACTCTTCTCGGAGCGTGCACCACAGGCTTGGCATCATCTTTGAGCTGCATTTTGTAAGTGCAAGGTAATGTCCCGCGTCCTTTGAAGACGGACGAAAACTTATCCACTAAGTCTGCACTTCCTTTACACTGTTGGTGTTCCTGACTTTCGTCTTGCTTGACTATTTCGATGTTGTCCATATTTATCTGATAGATCCTCTTTACTAGACCTAGTTCCTCAGATGCTTTGTCTCCTAAGAGTGAGTCGTGTCCATTCGGCACAATGGTGAATAACAGGCTATGCTGTTTGCCTTTTGCCATTACCTTGAGTCTGCATGCACCTTTTGTTTGTATTGGCTGATTATTATAAGCCTTCAGGGGCGTGACTTTTTCTGTGAATTTTTTAGGTTTCTCAGTAAGTGCATTCAAATCTTTCTCACTGATCAGATTAGCTTTGGCCCCAGTGTCAATTTTAAATGTTAGAATTGTCCCATTAACTAACAGTGGAGCAGTCCATTTGTCATCTGTCACTGTATTTACAGTCTGACCTGAATCATTTATTCTCGAGGACAGTGTTTTGTCATCTTCATCATGTGACACCATCTTTATGAAAAATGTTTCACTCAAATCATCGCTGTCATCTGTGTCCTCCTGCACTGTGTGAACACCCTGTCCCTTCTTCTGGCAAAATGGTTTTGTCCTTTGCATTTTGCACACGTTTTTCCATAGGCAGGACATTGTCTTGGTCCGTGTTTTTCACCACATCTCTTGCAAGTGAACTTCTCCTTGTCATTGTTTTTATTCCTTGTGTCACTGCTTTTAAATTTGCTCTTTGGCTTTCCTTTCGCGAACACAGTGTTCACTGCCTCGCTTACTTGGTGCGCTGCTCCGTGAGCAGGCTCTCTGAAAGTCAGTACCTGTTGTCGTGCAAGCTCACTGGCGTGACATATTTTTATAGCACTGTCCAACGTGAGGTCCGTCTCTCTCAACAGTTTCTCCCGGAGCTTCTTCTCATTTGTTCCAAAAACTATTTGATCTCTTATCATAGAGTCTCTGAGATCACCGAAATTACAGGACTGAGCCTTGATCTTGAGGTCGGTGAGAAAATTATCAAATGACTCACCCTGGTGCTGCAAGCGTGAGCGAAAGACGTATCTCTCGTACGTTTCATTTTTCTTTGACATGCAGTGCTCGTCAAATTTCTTTACGACCTCTTCAAACTTGTCTTTATCGTCGGGTTGAGCAAACACAAAGGTGTTGAAGAGTTCAATTGCCTCTGGGCCGGCGATGGTGAGCAGCATGGCTATTTTCCTTTCCTCCGCTCGTCGATTCAGTCCGACCGCCGCGATGTACAGCAGGAACTGCTGTTTGAATGCCCTCCAACTTGCATCGACGTTTCCAGTCAGTTTCAACTGACCTGGCGGTTTTACTGCATCCATTGTGTTGCTTCTTATTCTTTAACCCGACTCCTGGTACCATATAAAGTTCTTATGCATATAAATAATGCTTCAAGTTGAACTTTAGGCTAGCTTCAGCTAGCTGTTTATTTTGTAACTCCGCATGTCTCCAGCTTCAGTACTTCTTCTACTACCTGTAATCACATTTACAGTTACAGAGACCCCTTGAGGTTTGTGGATTTATTGTGCCTTTTACCTGCTCACATATTATCTGCTATGCTACTAGGCCTATGAGACACACACACACACACATACACACACACACATATACCAGACAGCACCGAAAAAGGAAGTCAGCTGGATAACGAGGCCACGCCGCGGTGGAAAATTACCAGTTGCAGGAGAAGATGTTTCCCCCCCCTCAATATCGTTTTTATCACACATATTCAAGAAGTTGCCAAATATGCAACCTTGAGAACAGGAAGGAGTCTGGTTTCGCGTATGGCTGTTTACTGACTGACATTAACTGTACTGTCTAACTGTTTTTGCCTACACCCCTTTTCTTTAATAAAACGAGCCTGCAAACAGCGGAGACCCCAGAACTCTTACTGGCAGCTGCAGGAGCAGATCAGGTCTGTGTTGGGCTGAGGGGTTCTCCCGTTATAACGGCAAAAGGCTAAACTCGAGTCTGAGTGCATTCATTCTCCAAACCACCTCCAAAGCTGATCGGCGCTGAGGTCCCGGAACCTGGGGTGACAAATTCCTGTCACAACAATTTGGGGGCTCGTCCGGGATCCAGCATTTGTGTTGGAGAAAAGGGGGACCTCGGCAACAATTGACATCAGGACCGAAGTGAACGGGTGATGGACACAAGCCGGCTACATTAAAGGTGAGCAGACCATTTCTTCTGCATTGGCTGAAGCTAAAACACTTTGTGTCCTGAATCCTAGTAACTGAGGTTGGTAAATTGAGAGGTTGGCAGGGAGGTTGACTGCATTCTAAAGAAATAGGAAAATAGAAACTAAGGAACTGAAAACACAAGGGAAATAAGTGTGTATTCTGAGAGTGGCGTCTCACTCAAGTCCCCGACGGGGGGTTTGATAAAACAGCAAGGCTGTAAAGCTGGGTTTGAGTCCCGGAGGGTAGGAACCTCTAAATGCTAAAGATAAGTGTGTGTATTCTGAGAGTGGCGTCTCACTCAAGTCCTCGACGGGGGGTTTGATAAAACAGCAGGGCTGTAAAGCTGGGTTTGAGTCCCGGAGGGTAGGAACCTCTAAATGCTATGATACATGTAAGGAAGGGAAGAGGACAGGGAAACACTGAGTGTGAATGTCGGATTAACTGAAGGCTGAAGACGCACGGGCACACTACCTAGGTGACCGCTGTAGTAAGCCTGAAAGGAAGATCCGAATTACAGACAAATAAGGGTTCTTGAGATTTGCCACCCAAGCAAACTCAAAACTCATGAGAGAAGGCACATGATAGTGTTAAAACTAATAACTGTGAGCTTGGCCTGAGGTCCGAAAAAAAAAAAAAAAAGGAGCAAGACCAAGAGTAAAATCCTTGTGAGCACCCGCGGAGAATAACAGGCACAAGCAAGACCAGAGTTAGGCCCTGTTCATCCAAACATGTCCACATGAAAAGGTAAAACACACACGGAGGAAGCAAGACCGGTGAAATAAACGTGAGCTCCTCCATAAAAGGGTAGAATAAGACATAAGCGGCACACAACAACCGCAGTGTAAAGGGTAATGCATGAATGTGATGTGTATGAATGTTTAGGAGAAATAAGGGAAGCAGCAGCGTCTGAAAAGGCGGACTGTTGAAGTACGTTATTTCTTCTAGAATAACAGGGTTGATTGCACTGTTTGTAGTACTTTTAAAAATTGTAGTACTTTAACAAAATTGTAGTACTTTAACAAAAATTGTAGTACTTTAACAAAGATTGTAGTACTTTAACAAAAATTGTAGTACTTTAACAAAAAAAAAAAAAAAATTGTAGTACCTTTAAAAAAAAAAAAAAAAAAATAAAAATTTATAGTACCTTTAAAAAAGAGAGACAGGATAGAAAATTTAAAGAGTAACTCGAAGTACAAGACTGATTGACAATGGACGGAGAATTTGACCGAGAGATAGATGACGATGGGTGGGGACCCATAACAGGTCTCGGGTCTCTGGACGTACAGATGAATGCAGTATTGCGTGCTATAGAACAGACACATGACCCGGCGAAGGTAGAGAAAGAAAAGGTGAAGTTGAAAGAGGCAGCGGAGAAGTTAGCCAAGGAAAATGGTAAAAATCCCCAGGGTCCCGGAAATTGGCGGGGCCCGTGGTGGAAAGAGGCAGAAAAGGCAGGCAGAGCGGAAGAAGAACAGAGGGAGGCATTGAAGACGTGCAGCATATGGAAGAAAGGACAGCATACTAAGTTGTTGGAAAAGGCAGTGAAGGATAAAGCGCAGTGGACGAAGTGGGCCCTGTTGTGGCAGAATGCTAAGCATTTGATGACGGTTAAAAAGGAAAAGGATGCAGGGACAGATGAGAAGCGTCCTCCGCCATATTCGGCTACATCCCCCTCAGCTCCACCACAGTATAAGTCGTTGTCTTGCCAGCAGTGATGTAAACGACCTCGAAGAGGAGGCAGGAATAACTAGGAAACGGGATGACGTTCTTTTTACCTCAGTTAGTACACAGATAGGGAAGGCCATGAGATTAAAATACCCACTCCCCAACACCGCTGCGGTACCAAAATTAAAATGGGACGGTAAACAGAGTCCTCGCGAATACCTCGACCACTGTAAAGACATGTGGATCAAACAAACAGGGTGTCACCCTGGAAAGGAGAGCGTTCAACGAGTATGGTACAGAGCCGCAGTCCTGAAAGGGGTTCCAGAGGGAGTAAGAAAAGCAATGGAGGATAATCCTGATATGGCTGGGTGTGACTCCACAAAATGGGATCAGCATCTGATCCATCATTTGTCTCGTGCACAGGATACTGCTGAGGGTGAGACTAATCAGATAAAAGAGCTGCAGACCCAGCTATTGAAAATGCAATTGGCGGAAGCTAAACAAAAAGTAAATGAAAAGAAAAAGCCTGAGAAAAAGGTAATGGTTGCTACACAAGGCGCAATGGGAGGCCCTGATTTGTACCCGACGCCACCTTGGGCTCCGCAGCCACCTCCACATAACAATAATAACCGCGCTTATCAGCAGAGGCCCGTGCGGGGATATGGTAAGGGTAGAGGTCAATGGGGAAATGGGCGTGGAAGGGGTGGACCACCGCGAGGTAACGGCGGGAGGTGCTTCTATTGTGAAGAAACAGGGCACTGGGTGAGGGATTGTCCACACATACAGCAGAGCCGTCAGCAGGGGCAACAGCAAGGCCCTCCCCAGGGACCGCCCTCGGGACAGCCTCCTCCGACACGTCAGATGCCCGCCTTTGGGTGGGATCAGTGGGACGGGGAGGGGTTTCAGGATTAGCACACCCCACGGAGAGACTCTGACAGCAACACGGCAGACCCTATGCTGTCAGTACGAGTGGATGGTGATGTGCTGCCTTTTTTGGTGGACACAGGGGCTACCTGTTCCACCCTGATTCACGTTTTACCGAACAAACATTCAAATCGGCACATCACAGTAATGGGTTTCTCTGGGGAAAAGCAAACTCTGCCGATCACCGTGCCCCTTACCACCCAACTTGGGGGACAGACTCTAATGCACAGTTTTGTGCACTCACCCAAAGTACCTGCGAACCTGTTGGGAAGGGATCTTCTCATCAAACTAGGGGCCTCAATACTGTGCAGCCCGGATGGACTGACAGTGACTTTGCCGGATCACACGACACTGAGGTGCAACCACCCAGGGGGTGGTGGACAATATTTGATGACACCGGTAGAGGATTCTTATGCGGACATTTACTGGGGCCTCCTACAACCTGAATCACCAGAAACTGCAGGTATCCTCTCCGCTTATTTGAGGTGGAAACCCTGGATAGCCCAGATTGAACCATATGTCTCGCCCCCCGATCCACCGCATGTGACTCTGTTTTACGATAGGCATCAAACTTACTGGTATCAGGACAAATTTAGGGACCAGTTGGAGGGGGTATGTTGGGCAGTTCATAGTCAGGACATCTACATAGCCCCGGAGGGAGTGGCGGCGAGTGTAAATCTTTCAGAGGAACAGTTACAGTGGTACATGATGGGAGACGAAGCGGTTCCCCACGTGTCACTGGCCATCCACCCACAACACCAGGCTAAGGAGCTTGGTGGGATGGTCAAAAGATCTCTGAGTGTCTCAGATTGGAGACAGTCAGAGATCCCACAGGTTCTGTTCTCTGACTCTACGCGCACCTATAAAATTGCTGTACAGTGCTCTGATTTGGCCACGATGCAACACGAACAGGTGAGCAGATCGCACGGGAGAGAGAAAACAGATCATTATCTGGCTCAAGAGCTTCTTTCTAGACTCCCCGATTCTTTGTGGGCAGAGGGTCCTACAGATGTGGGTCTCACCTCATGCCCACCGGTGACATTCAAAGTAAAAACTGACTCTCCTTTGTGGATCAGGCAATACCCACATAAACCTCAGGCTGAGGCAGGCATTGCAGACACAATTGACGGTCTTTTCAAAGCCGGTGTACTCGAACCATCCTGCTCCCCCTGGAACACCCCGATACTGCCGGTAGAAAAGAAAGGTACAGGTAAATATCGTATGGCACATGACCTCCGTCGCATTAATGATATTCTGATCACGCCTACTGTACCTGTGCCTAACCCCTATGTTGCATTGGCAAATTTAGATCCGTCACATGCCTGGTTCACTTGCATTGATTTGGCAAATGCGTTTTTCTGTCTCCCTCTGTCGGAGGAATGTCGGGACATATTTTCATTCACATATCAGGGTCAGCAGTTGCGTTACACTAGGTTGCCACAAGGCTTCGCTCTGTCTCCAGGGATCTTTAACCAGGTTTTGAAGGGCATTCTTAAAGATTGCCCTCTCCCTGAAAATACCACTTTAGTGCAGTATGTGGATGATTTGTTAATCGCAGCACCTTCGGCCGACGTTTGCATGGAAGCTACTAAAAGTATCCTGGAGCACCTGGCTAGGACAGGGTTTAAAGTTAGTAAAGCAAAATTGCAGATTGCTAGGAAACAGGTTTCATTTTTGGGTCGTATGGTTTCTCAAAAGGGGGTGGGGCTGTCGTCAGAGCATCGTTCTACCATCCTCCATCACCCAAAGCCTACAAAAGTCAAAGACATGTTGTCTTTTCTCGGTCTTACAGGTTACAGTCGCAACTTTGTGGCTAACTACACTGGCCTAACACAACCCCTCCGACAGATGGTGAGGGAACAGGGCATGCGTAACTTGTCGGCTCCGCTCGATTGGACAGAAGCGGCGGAATCAGCGTTTATCGCGCTGAAACAATCGTTATCGTCGGCAGCCGAGCTTGCTACACCAGACTATACCGAACCGTTCTATTTGGATGTCTCTGGAACAGAGGGTTGCGTCAATGGTATTCTGTTCCAGAGAAAAGGGGGTGAAAGGGTAATTCTCATGTTCGTCAGTATTTTACTAGATAACATGGAAAGACGTCATCCTCCATGCACACAACACGCAGCAGGCATAGCTAAAATCATCCAAAAAACTGCACACATTGTCATGGGTCACCAACTAAAAGTGTTGACCACACACAGTGTAGTGGCATATGTGAACTCACAAACATTCACACTCACCACACTGAGACAGAGACGGCTAAGCAAAATTCTGGAGGCACCCAACATTATTTTCACACATGAAGGGATAAACATGGCCGACCAGATAGGAGCAGGAGAGCCTCATCTATGCGCAGAAAGAGCAGCCAAAGACGAGAAGGTCAGAATAGATCTCCAGGCAGACCCAATCGAGGGTGCTCGTGATTTGTTTACCGATGGGTGCTGCTTTAGACATGAACAAGATGGATTGAGAGCCGCGTATGCAGTGGTGGAAAATCAAGGAAACAGCACAGTTGTGTTAAAAGCAGAACGCCTGACGGGAGCGCAGTCTGCTCAAAGAGCAGAAGTGATGGCAGTAGTCCAAGCTCTAAAAATAGCCCAAGGACAGGAAGTGAACATTTACACAGACTCAGCTTATGCAACAGGAGCAGTACATGTGGAATTAGGTCAATGGCTCAGAGCTGGGTTTATCACAGCAGGGGACAAACCGATCAAACATGAGGCAGAAATGAAGGAGCTAGCGGAAGCACTACTATTGCCCAAAAAGGTAGCAATAATTAAGTGCAAGGGACATAGCACAGGCAAGGATAAAATTGCTCGAGGAAACAACGCAGCTGATCAAGCAGCGAAACAAGCAGCCGGGTATGTGGAAAAAGCCATACTAGTATGCGCCGAGGCCGAGACCGGGCTCCCCATACAACTTAAAGCGGTAGTGGACTTACAGGCAAAAGCCTCCCCCCAAGAAAAGACTCTCTGGAAAGCCAGAGGAGCGACTCAGGTAGATGGACTTTGGCGAGGGCCAGACGGACGACCCATACTACCACCTGGACTCAGACAAACAGCCATGGAAGAAGCACATGGCATAGGACATGTGGGGGTGGCACAAATGATGAGAAATTTGACTCACTGGTGGCACCCTTACATGAAAGACATGGCACAATACCTGACTAAGACCTGTGAGCAGTGTATACAGTTCAACGTACGACCAACGATAAAACCAGAACCAGGACGATACCCTTTACCGACTAATCCAGGGAAAGAGATTATCATTGACTACACAGACATGATAGAGTCAGTTAGGGGATATAAGTACATCCTGATGTGTGTAGACGCGTATACTGGCTGGCCTGAAGCATGGCCAGCAAAGAAAGAGGACAGCCAGACAGTGATTAAGTGTTTGATTAATCATTACATTCCTAGACATGGTTTCCCAGAAAAGGTGAGGTCAGACAACGGCACTCATTTCAAAAATAAAGACCTCCAACAAGTGGAGGCAATGTTGGGGCTGAAGCATGGGTTTGGAACTGTGTATCATCCTCAATCTCAAGGAAAGGTGGAACGAATGAACCAAACGGTAAAAAACAAATTGGCAAAAATCTGTGCACAGACCAAATTGAGTTGGGTAGACGCATTACCATTGGCACTCATGTCTATCCGGAGCTCGGTGAATGCCTCTACGGGATTCACCCCCCATGAGCTCCAGACAGGGCGGGCCTTTCCAGGACCCAGCACTAAGCTCCCCCTGACACAGGAGGGAGAAGGTGAAGATATGTCAAAACGAACATATTATAACGAACTGCATAGTTTGGTGTCACATTTCTCTAAGCAGGTGCAGAGTCAGAGAGCGGAGGCAGGAGAACACACCTCCCCCGAGGTAGAGTGGGTGTTGCTGAGAGTGATAAAGAGAAAGTGGACGGAGCCCCGGTGGACTGGTCCGTTCCAGATCACCGAAAGGACCACACACGCCGTTCGCCTGAAAGGAAAAGGGGATACCTGGTTCCACTGGAGCCAGTGCGCGGCAGCAGAGGAGCCCCAGCGAACGGTGGCTGAAATACACAGAGATCTCCGAGAGCAGAACACTGAGTCGGCTGACTCAGGCAGCGGTCCTGCCGCAAAAGGGGCAGAATAATCCCCGGCAGTGACCGATAGGTTCCAGGGCAGTCTACCCCTGGAACCTGAAGAGAACAGGAGGAAGACGACAGCTGGGAGGAGGTGAAATAGCGCTCCTCTCCTACAAGTAGCGTGCCAAGCTACCAACACTCGTCTAGTCGTGGAAAAGGGACGACAGCTGGGAGGAGGTGAAATAGCGCTCCTCTCCTACAAGTAGCGTGCCAAGCTACCAACACTCATCTAGTATTAGAAAAGGGGGTGAATTTTTCTATGATAATGTATTTCTGAGTTGTGTGTTCCTGTGATAAATAGGCGGGTCTGAAGCGTTAGTTCTTTTTATGAGGAGCTAAGACAAGGTGTGATAAGCCAGGACACGGATTGTTTAATATTTTTAAAGCAACAGCACAATTAATTTTTCTAACTGATTCTCACGTTTTATTACATACGGCAGTTTATATTTTCCTACTAGTACATTAAGAAATATGCTAAGGTAAAATGACAAGGAGTGCTCTGTGCTTCCTGATCCTCTGTTGGAATCTAATTCTCGCCGTAATGGCCTGGGCATTAATTCGACTCGCGGTGTACGGTTCGACCATTTTATGAATCAATTACGGGCCTGAGCTTGGTACTGCCACTACGTTGTGAGGTTGATTGGGTACTTTCTGTATGGGTTGGAAGTTGTTAGTAGGGTTGGCATCGGTATCCCTCGCTATAATTACATTTATTCTGGGTTTATTCTGTGAACTGCCTTTCCAAACCTGTCATTGCGTCGTCCAGTAATTAACTTCGGGTCAGGATGGGGTTGTGGGTCCTATTGATCGGGCTCCTGATTCATGGAGCAGGGGCCGCGGGGTCAAGTGATACACCTACTATAACTAACGGCTGTGGGTTTCACCTCTCCATTCCTCAGATCTGTGTGCCACAAAACTCCTCTGTGACCGTTTTCACTCCATGGTCTGGCCTATTTAGTCCAGGTAAGCGACACATAGGCACGGCTTGGCGGCGTCACTATTGGTATCTCATGCATGACAGTTCACGCCAGGGATGGGACGCCCTGATTGATGACCAAGACCATCGCTGGCGCCTCTACGGTACCACCTCGCAGGCCAAGCACTTTCGGCAGATTATGAACATGACCAGGACAAGTGACGGGTTGTGGTTAACGGTTAATTTAACGTCACATCATTTAGATCCAAGCGGGGGTCCGTCTGGGCAATGTTGGGGTTTCGGGTGGTGGGCCTATGCCTCCACCCGTCCGGACCCAAAGTGGTCGTTTCATATCTGTTCGGTCAAAGCCCCTCACGGTAATCAGGTACAGCCACCGACACTCAGCAAAGGTGCGGTAGAGGTGGGTATGCGTCACGTCCCCAGTGACCCATCAACAGACGACTTTTTCCAGGTGGCTACGGGCGTTTCTGGGTTCACAAACAATTGGCTTTTGCTGGCAGAACAGGCGGCGAACGCAACCGGCGAGTCCTGTATAGTATGTATGGGTCCTCGACCTCTTCTGCGTGTCGTCCCAGCTCCAGTGAACACTAGTTGTGTACTGGACCTTATGAATAATACCAATCCGAAGAGTTCCTGCGCTCCATGGGATAAAGTCTTCCCGGTCACCCAGGCGGTCATTAAAAAGCCTCTGTTCTCCGCGTCGGTTGCACCTGGCAATTTCTCTTGCGCCAATTTTACGGGTCTAGCTGCGCAGTTGGGAGCCGTAGAGGAGTCATGGTGCTCCCATCTGATCCAGCCCCACACTACCTTCACTCCTATATCACGTGCGGATATTTGGTGGTGGTGCGGGGGTAAGAATCTGTACGATCGCATTCCCTCTAACTCCGCTGGCCTCTGTGCTCTCGTTACTCTGATTCTCCCCGTTCGAATCACCCCGGCGACTTCAGATGATCTCCTGACTAATTATGTTCACAGGTACACGACTGTAGGGCTGGACCGGCGTAAACGGGATATCTCCGAGGCTTCGCAACCTTGGCTAGGTGGCGAAGACCCCACCTACATCGATGCGCTAGGGGTTCCTCGCGGCGTGCCAGATGAGTATAAAATCGCTGATCAAGTGGCTGCGGGGTTTGAATCTTCAATTTGCTGGTGGTGCACAATAAATAAGAACGTCGACCGAATCAATTACATTCATTATAACGTTCAGACTCTTGGGAATTACACCCTTAAGGGTTTTGAGGCCGTCCATGAGCAATTGTCAGCGACCTCATTGATGGCCTATCAAAATCGGATTGCACTTGACATGTTATTGGCGGAAAAAGGGGGAGTCTGCGCGATTTTTGGAACACAATGTTGTACATTTATTCCAAACAATACCGCCGCAGACGGCAGTCTGACTCGCGCTATAGACGGTTTGCGAACTCTGAACCACAAAATGAAGGAACATTCTGGAGTAGACACATCCATGTGGGATTCGTGGATGGATGTGTTCGGACGTTACAAAACTTTGGTAACGTCTGTCATGCTCTCTATTGCCGTGTTTACTGCGATCCTTACATTGTGTGGTTGTTGCTGTATCCCTTGCATTCGCTCACTGATTAACAGGCTCATCGCTACAGCCATTGCCCCACACCCTCAGGATCAGGTACACATGATGCCTCTGTTGTTAGCTGATCCTGCCGTAGACGAGGAGGAGAATTTTGAGGGGATCTGAATGTGATTTTGCAGCTTTTTGAGGATGTTTTTCTTTCCTATGTTTTGTAGCTTTTGTTGAACTCTGTTGGAGAGTTCAAAAGGGGGAATTGTGGATTTATTGTGCCTTTTACCTGCTCACATATTATCTGCTATGCTACTAGGCCTATGAGACACACACACACACACACACACATACACACACACACATATACCAGACAGCACCAAAGAAGGAAATCAGCTGGATAACGAGGCCACGCCGCGGTGGAAAATTACCAGTTGCAGGAGAAGATGCTTCCCCCCCCTCAATATCGTTTTTATCACACATATTCAAGAAGTTGCCAAATATGCAACCTTGAGAACAGGAAGGAGTCTGGTTTCGCGTATGGCTGTTTACTGACTGACATTAACTGTACTGTCTAACTGTTTTTGCCTACACCCCTTTTCTTTAATAAAACGAGCCTGCAAACAGCGGAGACCCCAGAACTCTTACTGGCAGCTGCAGGAGCAGATCAGGTCTGTGTTGGGCTGAGGGGTTCTCCCGTTATAACGGCAAAAGGCTAAACTCGAGTCTGAGTGCATTCATTCTCCAAACCACCTCCAAAGCTGATCGGCGCTGAGGTCCCGGAACCTGGGGTGACAAATTCCTGTCACAACAGGTTACACTGCCATCTATGGGTGACCTTCTGCTACCGCATATCACTACAGTGTTCAGTTCCATTCTGTCATATCCTTGGCGCATCCAAAACAGGAAGTGAAATGTTTTGTGAGAAACAGAAGGACAAAAGTAACGCTGCGTTCCATCACCCATACTGTCACACTATTTAATATGACAGGAAAAGGTTGAGTTTGACCGAGTACAAAGTATGTGAAATGTATGGAGAGAATTTTGTTCCTTTATTATGCAATCAAACAGAATAGGTTTGAAACCAAAAACGAGATTTGAGAGCAAAAAAGACTAAGTAACAATCAAAATTTTTATTTTTGAGAGAAAATATTTCTTCAACTTCAATCAAAACTGATGTTTGTAAGTAAAAACATACGACAATTTTGCTTATAAATCAGTCCTCTTTGCTTTCAAGTTAAAAACCTTTGCTTGCAAATCAGTCCTCTTTGCTTGCGAGTTACAAAGTTTTGGTTGCAAATCAGTCCTCTTTGCTTGCAAATTCAAAAGTTTTGCTTGCAAATCCAACTGCACTTGATGGGCGGGGCCTAAGCTGGTGGATGAGAGAAGAGTTTCTATTGGTTGGTTTGACCTGGCTCCAGCGTCAGCTACGTCTTCCGCATTTTTCTGTGCTGTGCTGCTTGGAGGCAAGCCTGTCGCTCTTGAAAAGATTCCCATAAGTAATGAATTGCGCTATATAGCGTTGGCTACAGCCTGCCGCACATTCACAACAACAACAACACAAGTAATGGATTATAATGCCCTGCTGCTGCAAGCACACTGATTAGCAGCAACATGGTTGTCTCTGCTAGTCACGGACTGAGCGGAATAGCTCAATGAGTGAGTGGATTACAGGGAGGCGTTAACAACGTGAGGCTGTGATTTAAGCATTTAGTGTTGCATGGAACTCGCGGTGCCAAAACGTCACAGTTCCTACACAACAGTGCTGTCAGCCGGGGGACGGACGGACGAAGAAGACCGCGGCAGCCCACAAACACCCGCTATAAAGCAGCTAACACTGAAAATGAGTATAGCGGCGCTGAGCTAGCAGTATAGCGGCGCAGCACCGTTGTTCAGCCGTCTGGGAGAACCCTGACCGTGGATTACTAAACTACCGCTGAATGTCTCCACTGTGTAGCGGGCTGCTGCTACTCCTCCCGGCTCCCGTTGTCACTACAGCTGTGCTAATGTCAACAAACACACGTGGCGAATAAGTTAACAAATGCACGCACATTACCAAACTCAGATTTATGTGTCTGTTATATTATGGAATGGATCGACAGATTCATTGGGAACACTACATTGATCTTCATTCGCTGTTGTTTTTTATTGACCATGACTTTTATTGTTGTGCAATGTTACATAAATACTGTCAAAACAATACGTCCGTTTTTCTTTTAATGCCAGAATGAAAAAAACAACAGCAGTCACAAGCAAAGTCATTGCTTAATTTGTTTCTGTACAGCCTTTGCACCCATGTAAACTGACCACCTAATGTGTCATGTAAATGCACATTTTCACGTTACATGTATTTTATCAAGATCAGTCTCTTCTTTTCATGTGGAGAGAACACGACCAAGTGAGACTTTTAACACTGTACATTTTTACTACTTTTTCTACATTGTTTCTACTGAAGACATTATGCTGTACCTGCAATTTCACCATCAATGGTATGGGATTATTCAGGTAAAATAAATTACATTACTCTGGCTTTGCCATGATGGTAGCGCAATGATTATTTATTTTCTCTGTTACTTGGATGTGGTGCATGTGGCTTGACAGTCGGCTTACTTTAAGTTGGAACTAATAACATTATTTTTCTAGCAAGTACATTGCCTAATTGCCTGTGTCATCAAGGGTTCTGTGCAATGCCTCTCATATACTGAAATTTCTCCCTCAAAAAATATTTCATTTTATTGTAGTTATCCAGTTTACTGGTGAAGACATTGCACAGGATGACACAGCTCCTAACTTGGTCATGTTCTCTCCACATGAAGAGAAGAGACTGATCTTGATAAAATACATGCAACGGGAAAATGTGCATTTACATGACACATTAGGTCGTCAGTTTACATGGGTGCAAAACATCAGTACATTACAGTACAATGCATTACTGTCACTTAGGCTGTACAGAAACAAATTAAGAATGTGCGGCAGGCTGTAGCCAACGCTATATAGCGCAATTCATTACTTATGGGAATCTTTTCAAGAGCGACAGGCTTGCCTCCAAGCAGCACAGCACAGAAAAATGCGGAAGACGTAGCTGACGCTGGAGCCAGGTCAAACCAACCAATAGAAACTCTTCTCTCATCCACCAGCTTAGGCCCCGCCCATCAAGTGCAGTTGGATTTGCAAGCAAAACTTTTGAATTTGCAAGCAAAGAGGACTGATTTGCAACCAAAACTTTGTAACTCGCAAGCAAAGAGGACTGATTTGCAAGCAAAGGTTTTTAACTTGAAAGCAAAGAGGACTGATTAATAAGCAAAATTGTCGTATGTTTTTACTTACAAACATCAGTTTTGATTGAAGTTGAAGAAATATTTTCTCTCAAAAATAAAAATTTTGATTGTTACTTAGTCTTTTTTGCTCTCAAATCTCGTTTTTGGTTTCAAATCTATTCTGTTTGATTGCATAATAAAGGAACAAAATTCTCTCCATAGAAATGCAGTATGCCAGTACTACCAGGATGTCCTAATACATCAGGTCACATTTTTGCAGTATGCGACCCACAATCCTCTGCGCGGCCGAAGATACGTCACGGTGTGTCACGAGAATATAAACAAAGCCCAGAGAGCACCAACATTTGACCGCTCGCTGACAGATGACAGACACCACAGTGACACATGAAAGCACATTAAGTGTAAGTACTGTGTTCTCTGTACTCCAAGAATTTGTGTTGAGGCTGCGACAGATATCGGAGCAAGAGGGTCAAAGTTGAAGGTGCATTGTCATTATAAAGTAACACGTCCCAATTGTATGTATACTGCATGCAACAGTATGTACTTTGTAAAGGCAGCTGCAGTACGTACTGAAAGGAAAAACAAGAAGTATGTAGTGAGGCTGAACACTCACAGCAGGTTGTCTCATATGACTTTATTATTCATGGTGCAGGGACAGATACAATATACACAGACAAACTGAAACAGCTGTCTGATGAAGTATCACAGTGTTTGTAGCAGATGCTGATTCACAGAACCCGTCCATAGAAGGGCTTTAATGAAAATAAGAAACTGAAACATTGTGATAAAAAAGGCATTAAATTGGATTCAGCACAGAACAATGAAGCTCATGTTTAAACGCATGACAGCATTTTAAGAGTTTGGGACATTTTCCAGCCGTGTTACTGGAAACAACCGCAGATTTTTTAAATGAGACTTCGGGACAATTTGGAGACGTGTTGGTGGCAACAAAACTGGATATTTGTGACATGACATCAGAAAAATTTGCAGCTGTGTTTGAGGCGAGAGAGCCAGATAAACCAAACCATGATGTCTTCCTAACCCTGACCAGGTGGGTTTACTGCCTGAACCTCACCAGAACATTAACGCAGCACTGTCACAACATAAAACTGAAAACTGAACAAAGAGAAACTCAAAGTGGCTCCATAGAGAAATTTACATTACCAAGAGTTATTCTGTCCACTTCTCTGAAAAATACTGATAAAATCGTGAATCTTTCATCAACTGAAACTACAAAATAATGGTTGGTGTTGGAACAGAAACAGTGAAAGTTTTTATATGATTTAAGCTGTAAAATGAACAAACAGTGTATCTCAAACACAGAACGACCATTTTAACTCAAAGCTTGGGTTAGTCATGAAAGATGATGTTGACGTCGGTGTGGAAGCTGCTGATCAGTCCAGTCTGGTCGCAGCAGGACGTGCTTCATCATTTTCATAGCTGACTTCATCACCATCCGTACTCACCTGAGAAATACAACACAGCAAATAAGATTGTGACAGCGTTTCTACCAGAGACTCTGCAGCCTCTGTGCTCACAGAAGGAACAACAGACTGAACTTAAAGTCTCATCTTTCATTTTACAAATCATATGAGTTGTTTCTTTACTCACATTGTTGTCATCATCGGATGGTTTTCTGTTCCCTGGGGCAGAAACAATAAAAAGGAGCATTAAAAATTATAAATATCATTCATATGAAGCAGTTCTATAAAATCACATTGTGGATTTCCTCACTTGTGCCTCTGATGACAAGAACAGTGATGACAATCATCAGGATCAGTGCTGCAACTCTCAGAGTCAACATGATGGAGCTCAGAGGGACATTTGTGGAATCTGTTGTAAAACAACATGTCAGTTAATAAATACGGACAATATTTAACCCCTGCAAGACAAAATAGCCATGAAGTTACAAATGTTCCTCTTGTGGAAATATTTAATCTTCAACATGTGAAACTTTGAGAGCATCAGGCCGAGCTTTGTATCTGCTGCATGTTATCTCACCTGGACCAGATGTGTCTGACTGATCACCTCCTGTCCCACCTGTGAAGAAAGGTGTGTAGTTAGCTTCTATCTCTATATTCTTCCTCAGCAAAACCTGGCAGGTATAAGCAACATCATATAGAAATATGTCCTTTTATTATTGTCATTTTTTAACCTTTATTTATTCTGGGAGGGTTCATTGAGAGGGATGCTCTCATGTTCAGGACCACTCTGATCACATTCACACTTGGAAGCTGCTCAGTCCAAACACAGTCTGATCTGCTGCCACTGAGCAGCTCCACTGCAGCGGTTGGGGTTGAGGGACTTGCTCAAGGGCACCTCAGTAATGGTAATGAGGCCAACTTTAATATGGCTGTCAGGAAAAACTATGAGAGAGCATCAGGCCGAGCTTTCTATCTGCTGCATGTTATCTCACCTGGACCAGATGTGTCTGACTGCTCTTCTTCTGTGGAGACAGGTGTGTAGTCAGCTTCTATCTTCACAGTGTTCTTATCATCAACCAGCTGACAGGTGTATCTCCTGTTGTGGCCACTCTGACGCTTCAGAGTGAGAGAAGAGGAACAGTTCTTCTGTCCATGGACCTTGTACCCTTCACCTTCACCAAGCAGCACAGTTCCTGTCTCATCCATCCAGCGGATGCTGATCTGTGGACAGTGATGGAGGTGAGTGTGTGTGAACAGAGAACACTCTAATGTGACTTCACCGTCCCTCTTTGGATCAGCGTCTGGTGGAGATGGAGAGACTGACAGAAAACAAGAGATAAGTGTTCAGTCAGTGTGAAAAATGTTTGGAGGACTTTACTACAAGGTCTGAACAAGTTTCTCTTCATCTTCTGTCTTCATTGTTTTACTGCATTCAAATATGAAGGTGTGCTGAAATAAATGGAATCAAGACCTTTCAGTGTTGTTTCAACAATACAATTGACTTCATCAAATGAAAAAGTGAAACCTGTAAAGAAAATGTGTGAGCAGATTGATCTGTGGATCTCTGTAAACTGAGGGAGGGAACTTTTTACATGAATGAAGGAGCAGGAGCTCTGTGATCATCTTAAAAAAGTGAAGCATTCACTTCACTTTGACTATTATGGACATGATCTTCTCTTCCTTAAATAGAAGGAGTGTCTCCATGTTGACTGGATGAATGATGGCTGCTCATCACTGTTCACCTTCATAAAGACACTGACAGACACCTGTCTGTCTCACTGGTTGTCCCCCTCTAAAAAGACAAGGAGGAAAATAATGTCACTCACCTGTCAGAACACTTAGAAATGTAGATATATCTGTATGATGAGGATGGTCCCCCTGCCGACAGGTGTAGAAACCAGCATCCTCAGCAGTGATGTTTTTAATAATCAAAGAGCAGAAAGTGTCCAGACTCAACCTGACTGCTCGGACTGAGTCCATCTTAACTTTTCCTTTTGAAACCTCAGTGAAAGTCTGAACTCGATCTTTGTTGTAAAACCATGTAACACTGTAGCATGTTGTATCATAGTCTGATGCTCTGCCACAGGACAGGGTGGCATCAGGTCCAGCTCTGCTGTAGAGATATTTTACTTCTCCACTGACACCTGCTGGAAAGAAAAGAACACATGTTCTGTAAGAAATGACACATTATATATAAAATATCTGCATGGAGACTAAACAGTTAACAACAGTTAACAACTGTGAGGATTCTATTTTGTTCTTTAATCAACAAAGAACTGACAAAGATCGTCCAGGTCTGAATTGGGCTTTTACATTTCCAATGACAGAGAGGGAGTGTGTCACCCTCGGCCCTCTAGTGGTCGTGTTCATAGAAGAGACTCATTTTCATTTCAGTCTCAGTTCATCAGTGAATTGTGGCTCTTTAGGATACAGCTTTGTATTATGTGCACTTTTATCATCCTGTTCAATCCATGTAGTATCTGCATCCAGCTGTAATGTGAATACTTCAATATTCTGTCACATAGGTGGAGTTTAAAGAAAGCAAAGAGAACACAGAGAGCAAAGTGACTATTTGATCATCACTTCCCTGTTCTTCACATCTGCATATCATGAGTCTACATATTTTTAACAATCTGAAAATGATTGACTCATCATTATTATCCTCGTTTCACACAACCATCGGCTCATTTACACACCAGAGAGTTTATCAAAGTGTGATAAACAGTGACTTGGTCATATTTCACACTACTTATGTAATGGGAATGGAAAACTCCAAACGTCTGTAAAATCCTGATCAACATTTAAATAAGAAAACAGTTTTACCTTCAAACTGAAGCACAGAAATAAAGATTAATCCCAGCAGAGACATTTTGTGTCGTTCTCTGTCAGCAGGTGGACGTCGTGTGAGGCTTTTCTTCTCTGCAGCAGATCTGTAGCTGATGCTGCAGTTTCCTCTTTGTGGTTGATTACTGTGTTAAAATTACTTTAGAAATAGCATCCATCCTGACAGGCATTAGAGTTAGACTCACGTCACTTCTGTTCCTTCTAAACAGATTGCACACAACACTCTTGTGTTTCACAATCTGAAGTTGTGTCAGTTTATAATTTACAAAGAAATTCCATTTTAAGAGCATCTGACTTCCTGACTTTGACAGACGACTTGACCCAAAAATGTAATCCTTTTTGGTATCATCACCCTGTCCTTCCAAAATACATAATCACCTCATTGTTTTTTTTTTTTGTGGTTGTGATTTTTTCTTCCATTTTGTCATTTCTGTGGAACAACCAACAGAGGACGTGACATGTTTGGTGAGAGACCAAAAACAGAAGAACAAGAAGAAAAGCCTTTTTAGTATCTTTGTTTAGCATGTTAGCATGCCCATTAGCATGAAACACACACAGCTGGTGATGATGAAAATGTCATTAATCATAAACCAAAATACTTAAAAACTGAACAAAAACACGAACAAACCAGGCCTCCCGCAAAAAACCCACCCACTTGTTGACAATGCTATGATGGCAGAGGAAGTCAACTGACCACAACAGAACAATCATAAATAGAACATGTGCCATTCTAGCAACTGTGAGCTAAAGAACTGCATTTGAAGAACATCAATATGTGACTTCCAACGCAAATCATGCAGTCAAATAAGGGCATTAATGACGTCTGTCGGTGTTGGTGTAGTTTGGTGGATTGGATGATTGAATTCTGAAGAAACAAGACATATTGGTATTTTAACCATTTATTCATTTAACAAACAGGAGCCTCAGTGGTGTATGGAAGAACCACACACAGCCACAACAGCCTGATCACACACAGAGCAGGGTTTCCCAGAGACTACCTCCAATATTTGGGAGTAGAGAGGACGGAATGACCTGCCAGCAGTCCTGACCTCAACCCCACTGAACACGCAGGCTGATTTGTGACAAATGCTGGTTGCAGAATGGGATGCCATCCCACAGCAGTGGTGACCAGGCTGGTGACCAGCATGAGGAGGAGGTGCCAGGCTGTTGTGACTGTGTGTGGTTCTTCCACTCGCTACTGAGGCTCCTGTTTGTTGAATTGATTAAAGAGAATAATCACAAAATCTGATAAAGC
>OZ023172.1:7920879-8140758 GCA_963678695.2 Diplodus puntazzo | reverse complement strand
CAAATCAGTGAAAATACAAGAAACAAAAACCAGAAACATCACAGGGAGACACTAGGAGACACTGGAAGACACTGGTGAGAAACTCATGGTGGCAACACAGGAGAACGAACTGACCAAGACAAGAGACAGCACAAAGACTACACACACACACACACACACACACACACACACACACACACACACACACACACACACACACACACACACACACACACACACACACACACACACACACACAGGGAAAGAACAGGTGAGGGAAAGGAACGGAAAAACACTGGAAGGAGTGAAAATCACACAGAGGGTGGAACTGAAAAGCTACATGTGAGTGCACAATTTCAAAATAAGACAGGAAATAAGAGAACAAAAACTGGGATCACGAAACATTATCTAATAAAGTGGCACAGTGGGATGTTACTGTACTGGGTCTGGTCATTTTTGGAAACAGGCTCATACTGTACACTGTGTTGATGAATTCTTCAGTCATTTTTTGTTTATTTAGATTCAACAGATCAATATGGAAATCCCAACAAATGAAAAGTACTTTCTGACTTATTTTTGAAAACATTTCCTCCATCCAGTCCCTGACACATTCAATACTAGACCCTTGTGCCCTGTATATACACAGCTAATTATTATATATTTTTTTTCTCTGCTCTGTAATAAGTTGTCCTCCACACTTTTTAACAATAATTCAGGTTTTAGCCTGCATTCACAGCCACCCATCCTCCACTCTTATTTTTTCTATTTATATAAATGAAATCATATCTGTCTCATTCAAAGTTTCTTCCATCATCATTGTTTATCCAAGTTTCAGATATTATGTTGAACTTTTGTGTAAATTGACTTCAGTATTCCTTGATGTTGTTGAAGTTTACATTCAGGTTTTTGCAGCTGAATTGGATTATTGATAATCTGTTAACTGTTTTAATAATTTCATTATTCTGTTCCTCTGTGTAGTAGCAAATATTATCATTTATGTCACAGAAGAAATTATTGTCCACATTGATATCATCTTCCATGGCCTGTAAATTGTGGTGACTGTATAAGAACACATTTTATTAATCAAGGAAAATAACATAATTCATATGAAAATGAGGTGGTGCTTTGGTTTGCAGCCTGACCCGCCCTACTCTGCCTCTGATTGGTTGGTACTCTTTCATACCTTCCATTAGGTTGTTTAGATTTAGGCATGAGGACTGATGATTGGTTAGGGTTATCATCTGGGTAAGCCAATCAGAGGCAGAATAGTGGCCCAAGTATGGCAAGCAGCAAGTGAGTAAATATATAAGAAGAAAGAAAATAAAAAGGGGCAATTTATGATTGTCACTGTGAGACATATGAGGGTCAGTGTGTGACCGTGTGAAGATGCTCAGTCGTGCGAGAGTCACGGTCAATGAGTGAGACTTGGCAGCTCTGACTCTTTTTCAAACATGAAAAAGAAAATCTCCCAAGATACATTTTTTTAACTCGTTTTCACACAAGAAAAAATGTTTCTCTTCTTAACACAAACAAACTAAGAAATGTTACCGGTTTCACACAATTCTCCCTGTTTTCACAGATGAGGAAAATAATTGAGGAAATATGGAGAAAAAACAGTGTGGATAAAATTTCGAAAATGGATCACCAGGAACTAAAAATTCACACTTGCCAAAACTTCCATAAATGCCATAGAAAATAAAAACATAAGAACAATAATTTAGGCACAAAGCCTTTTCAAACAATGTTCAAACCCAAGCTGAGGCACCACTGGATCCTAAAATATAAATTTCCTGTTGCACCGAGAACTTATTCAATATGTTTTTTGCGGTTGAAAAATAGAATACTGACTGAAATATCTGGAAAACTGAAATAACAACAAGAATGCTCTGCACCTTTGTCACCACTTCTGGTTAATAGACTTTAAAACCATTAATGGGCTAAGTAACACACGCTACACTCCTACTATCAGCACAGCAAAGCTACACAAGCTAGAAGCAAATACTAATACTTAAACATTTAATAAGAACACTGAGGCACAAACTGTCCACTTTCCAACAGACAGAAAACTCTCTGGTAGTTTTTATGACTACGACATTATAACTGTAAGTTTCACTCCCTCTGACTTATTTTGGTTTGCTGACGTAGCTGTAGAGGCAGCTGGAATCATCGTCTGCTTCTGTCTTCACTGCAGTCTTGACTGTAGAATAAGTGACTTCCTCTTCCTCTTTGACCTGTGTGACACAAATTACAGCTTTTACATAATTTACCACAACATTTTTTTATTTATAGTTCTAGTTACTCATTGGTTGTTGGTCACACCAGGACCATATATAAAAAAAATTAAAAATTTCAGGGACTGAGATGAGAAGATCCCCCACACTGCCGAAAGCATATGAACACTTAACATGTACATCCATATGTTGGACTTTGTGTTGTAACTAGTGTCCTGTCCAGTTCATCCTAAAGGTGTTGGACGTATTTGAGGTCAGTCAAGTTCTTTCACATCGAACTATGAAAACCACGCCTCTGTGGAAGTGACTGCATGAGAGCGCTGTCATGTTGGAAGAGCTGCCACAACATTGGAAACATTCAATACTCTGAAACATAATTTAAGTCTGTAATAAGATTTAAGACAAACAAAAAATAAGTGGACACCATGCAGTGTATGAGTAACACATCAGCATGTTAATAAAATACTTACTCCATGATTGTGCTGCAGAGCAGACTTAAGATGAAGTCTAAAAATAGAAAACCACAGCTGAATAAATCTGTAGGTGTTTTAAGTCTCTCACCTGTTTCTTGTTGGGGCCCTGTTGGATAGTGTGGCTAACAGTGGCGTAGGTCAGATTGTTCTCTGGCTCATCCTGAGTGCAAACAACACAATGATTCATGAAGCACAAACAGCTACAATTTAGCTTTGTTTTCACAGTAAAGACAAAAAGACTTTCTACATCATTGTGATATAACTTATAACAATGAGCGTGGGTGTACATCATTATAATTTAATGTAAACTTAATTGGGTTTAATAAAAATCACCTGATCTCCTCAGTTTCAGTCATGCATTTGCTTTTCTTTACAGGGACTTGCCAACCAAGCTCCAAATATGTGGATGTTTTTTGTATTTTGTAGAGAACATATGTAAGTTCAATATTTCTGGTAAGTAGCTTAATTGTTATCTTTATTGTGATTGTGTCACAATACATTTTACTCACAGGGTATTGGGCTGATTTTTGACCATCTGGAAGAAAAGTTAAACATTCAGAGATTAGTTATTAAATCTCATCATTCTGTACATTTTACACATTATCACATAAATCTTAACAGTTCCTTTGAGTTTGTTGTCCTGGTTATGTCAAAGTGTCATCTAAATGTCAACTTTGTAATAAAAGTGAAATAACTGACCGAATGGAACATAATGACAGTCATTAACATTCATAAAGACTTCTTCATGTGTTACTGCAGTTACTGTAGTTTACTGACCGACTGTCACTTTGGCTCTCTTCCTGTGTTTGATGAGAACAGCAGCGATGATGACAACCACCACGACCACCACACCACCCACTGCACCCATGATGATGTAGGTCTGTGGGTCAGGAGAGTGATCTGTAGTCAGAGGACAGCAGTCAGCCAGAGAAGTACAAATATGTGACCTCTCCTCTGAAAATACACAATCTAATGATCGAGTGATTTACAAGATTTGTATGTAAAAACTTTTCAGATAGGAGAGATTTTGTTTATCATCTTATCCTAGCATCACTTTTCTGTCAGCTTCTATCTCATTCAACAAACTGGCAGGTGTGTAGAACGTTACATAGAAATGTGTGTATTTTTAATATGGTTGTCATGATGATAATTTAATTCCAACGTGTGAAACTTTGATAAACCATCAGGTGAAGCTGTGTATCATCTTACCTGTGAAGACAGGTGTGTAGTCAGCTTCTATCTTCACATTGTTCTTCTCATCAACCAGCTGACAGGTGTATCTCCTGTTGTGGCCACTCTGACGCTTCACAGTGAGAGAAGACACACAGTTCTTCTGTCCATGGACCTTGTACCCTTCACCTTCAACAAGCAGCACAGTTCCTGTCTCATTCATCCAGCGGATGCTGATCTGTGGACAGTGATGGAGGTGAGTGTGTGTGAACAGAGAACACTCTAATGTGACTTCACCGTCCCTCTTTGGATCAGCGTCTGGTGGAGATGGAGAGACTGACAGAAAACAAGAGATAAGTGTTCAGTCAGTGTGAAAAATGTTTGGAGGACTTTACTACAAGGTCTGAACAAGTTTCTCTTCATCTTCTGTCTTCATTGTTTTACTGCATTCAAATGTGAAGGTGTGCTGAAATAAATGGAATCAAGACCTTTCAGTGTTGTTTCAACAATACAAATGACTTCATCAAATGAAAAAGTGAAACCTGTAAAGAAAATGTATGAGCAGATTGATTTGTGGATCTCTGTAAACTGGGGGAGGGAACTTTTTACATGAATTGAAGCTTAATTGGCGAAGTTTCAGGAGCAGGACCACACCTCAACAGCGCCAACTTCCGCATTTCTATAAATAACCACCTGACCCTCTCCTCTGCTTCGCTCTCGTATTCTGCGCTCTCGTACCCAGAAACGAGATCACGCAACATCGCCTCGCCCGAGCACAACCAAACTTTTGTACGAGCAACATCAGCCTCTACTCACCTCATCACGGACTTCGTATCACTATCCCCGTCGGACGATGATCATTCAGACGAGATCAGGATCACCATTCATCAGAAGCCGACAACTTCCCGTCACCTCCGTACCCGAGACCCCGATTCCAGTGGCCTAACAGCCGTCTAGGACGCGAGCGAGTTCGAAGAGCACCAACTTCGTCTCATCCATGGTTCGCATCCCCGCCTGGTTCATCTCTCCTCAACATCCAAGATTATCATAGTTCGCCCGACAACTCCTCCGTGTCTCCCAGCCCACCTTCTTCCGCAGCAAAGAGAGGAAATTCCGGAAGAGAAAGTCGCCGTCACCGCAGTTCGCCACAGTTCGCCGACTCCTTCACCTCCGAGAAGCGAAGCCTCCTGCCATCGTTCCGCCAACACCGGCTGAACAACTCGCCGGTCGCAGCGTCACCACGCTCCGGTGAGTTCCCCCGGCCGGCTTTCATCTTCTAAAATCACCGATTGGACAGTAACCACTCTCCAAAAGACTTTAAAGGATAAAAGGATTGTGTTTCCCCAAACGGACAATAAAGCCGAACTTTTCTCCACACTCATGTTAGCTTGTTCTGTCAACACCAGCTCTCTTCCGGGTGACGTCATCACGCGCACCCCAACACGCCGCGACGTCGACGCTCTTGTTAAAGGGACAGTACAATTAAATCCTACAGCTCTAAGACAACAGAAAGCTCAAAGACAACAGAGAGAGCAGCAGCAAAAGCAGAGACAGAGATCATCTGCCAGATCAAACAACTCCAGAGATTCCGCCACCACTTCTCGTCATCACTACACTCCAGAGGGAGTGCCCAGATGGATTCCAGGACCCTCCAACTTCCATCAGGATTATATCATCAGCTACAGCAACCTACAACCTCAAGGGCAAACGCCACAGGGCCCACCGCCATCCAGGTCTAGGCATCACCACAGCTAACCTTTGCGGGGGCTCCTTGCACAGGGATGTCAGTGTCCCCCGCTGCTTTTTCCAACAACAACAACAGCTCGTTCCAGCCGGGGCTCCTGGCACCGGGACACCAGAGCCCCCGCTGCCTTTTCCAACAACAACAGCAGCTTGTTCCAGCCGGGGTTCCTGGCATCAGGATGCCGGTGACCCCTACTGCCTACTGCCAACAACCACAGCAGCTCGTTCCAGCCGGGGTTCCTGGCTACGGGATCCCAGAGCTCCCTGCTGCCTTTTCCAACAACAACAGCAGCTCACCGCAGCCAGGGCTCCTGGCATCGGGATGCCAGTGCCCCCCCCGCCGCTTTTCCAACAACAACAGCAGCTCGCTGCAGCCGGGGTTCCTGGCACCGAGTTGCCAGTGAACCCTACTGCCTACTGCCAGCAACCACAGCAGCCTGTTTCAGCGGGGGCTCCTGGCACCGAGATGCCAGCGCCCCCCGCTGCCCGTTTCCAGCAATCACAGCAGGTCGCTTAAACCGGGGCTCATGGCAACAAGATGCCAGCGCCCTCCGCTGCCTGTTTCCAGCAATCACAACAGCTCGCTTCAATTGGGGCTCCTGGCACCGAGATGCCAGCACCCTCCACTTCCCGTTTCCAGCAACCACAGCAGCTCGCTTCAGTCGGGGCTCCTGGCACTGGGATGCCAACGCCCCCCACTGCCTGTTCCCAGCAATCACAGCAGCTCGCTTCAGCCGGGGCTCCTGGCACTGGGACGCCAGCGCCCCCCGCTGCCCGTTTCCAGCAATCACAGCAGCTCGCTTAAACCGGGGCTCATGGCAACAAGATGCCAGCGCCCTCCGCTGCCTGTTTCCAGCAATCACAACAGCTCGCTTCAATTGGGGCTCCTGGCACCGAGATGCAAGCGCCCTCCACTTCCCGTTTCCAGCAACCACAGCAGCTCGCTTCAATTGGGGCTCCTGGCACCAGGATGCCAGCGCCCTCCGCTGCCTGTTTCCAGCAATCACAACAGCTCGCTTAAGCCGGGGCTCCTGGCACCGGGATGCCAGCGCCCTCCGCTGCCTGTTTCCAGCAATCACAACAGCTCGCTTCAATTGGGGCTCCTGGCACCGAGATGCAAGCGCCCTCCACTTCCCGTTTCCAGCAACCACAGCAGCTCGCTTCAATTGGGGCTCCTGGCACCAGGATGCCAGCGCCCTCCGCTGCCTGTTTCCAGCAATCACAACAGCTCGCTTAAGCCGGGGCTCCTGGCACCGGGATGCCAGCGCCCTCGGCTTTCTTTTTTCCAGCAACCACAGCAGCTCGCTTCAGTCGGGGCTCCTGGCACTGGGATGCCAACGCCCCCCACTGCCTGTTCCCAGCAATCACAGCAGCTCGCTTCAGCCGGGGCTCCTGGCACTGGGACGCCAGCGCCCCCCGCTGCCCGTTTCCAGCAATCACAGCAGCTCGCTTAAACCGGGGCTCATGGCAACAAGATGCCAGCGCCCTCCACTTCCCGTTTCCAGCAATCACAGCACCTCACTTCAGCCGGGCCTCCTGGCACCGGGATGCCAGCGCCCTCTGCTTCCGGTTTCCAGCAACCACAGCAGCTCGCTTCAATCAGGGCTCCTGGCACCGGGATGCCAACGCCCTCTGCTTCCGGTTTCCAGCAACCACAGCAGCTCGCTTCAATCAGGGCTCCTGGCACCGGGATGCCAACGCCCTCAACTGCCTGTTCCCAGCAATCACAGCAGCTCGCTTCAGCCGGGGCTCCTGGCACCAGGATGCCAGCACCCTCGGCTTCCTGTTTCCAGCAACCACAGCAGCTCGCTTCAGTCAGGGCTCCTGGCACTGGGAGGCCAACGCCCTCCACTGCCTGTTCCCAGCAATCACAGCAGCTCGCTTCAAACGGAGCTCCTAGCACTGGGATGCCAGCGCCCTCTGCTGCTCGTTTCCAGCAATCACAGCAGCTCGCTTCAGCCAGGGCTCCTGGCACCGGGATGCCAGCGCCCTCAGCTTCCTGTTTCCAGCAACCACAGCAGCTCGCTTTAGTCGGGGCTCCCGGCACCGGGATGCCAACGCCCTCTGCTTCTCGTTTCCAGCAACCACAGCAGCTCACTTCAACTGGAACTCCTGGCACCGGGATGCAAGCGCCCTCTGCTGCCTATTTCCAGCAACCATAGCAGCTCGCTTCAACTGGGGCTCCCGGCACCAGGATGCCAGCGCCTTCAGCTGCCCGTTTCCAGCAACCACAGTAGTTTGCTTCAATCCGGGCTCCTGGCACCGGGACGCCAGCGCCCTACGCTGGCTCCATCAGTCTCAGCAGCTCATGTCGGCTGAGGTCGTCGGCACCGAGATGCCGGCACCCGTTCTTCCCCCTCAGCAGGCAACCACTAATTTCACTTTATCCACAGCTACCCCCACTGAGCCGCACCAAAACCGAAGGAGAACTTCAGCCTTTTCTCGCTTGTCGTCGGCAGCTCCACCAGCACCCACACCTCGAAAACAGGAGTCCTCCCCATCCACCCCGACTTCTGCCATTTCTTCGGTGTCCGCTGGCGTGGTGCATATTACTTTGCCGTCAGGCTCACCTTCGGCTGCAAAAGCAGCCCCAAAACTGTTCGACACCCTGTCTGAAGCCCTTTGTTGGATCCTGTCTAACAACCACGGGATTCCATACCTCGTCCATCTCGATGATTTTCTCATCATTCCCCCACCGTTGTCACCACCCACCTCCGGCCTGGTCACTCTGACTTCAGTCTTCTCCGACCTCGGAGTTCAATTGTCCGCAGAGAAAACAGAGGGCCCCTCCACATCCCTCGAGTTTCTCGGTCTCACCCTCGACACAAACAAGTTCCAGGCTTCACTCCTGGTCGAAAAGTTCAACCGAATCAGCCTCCTGATCTACAATTTCCTCCATGCCCCGTGCTGCACCAAACGTCAACTTCTGCCCCTTTTGGGTCACCTCAACTTAGCCCTACGCATCATCCCCCAAGAGCGAGCCTCCTTATCTCACTTACTATCCTCGCTTCTTCCGTTCCATCACTCTTGACATCCATCTCCCTGGATAGCTCAAGCCGTGCCGAACCACGTCTGTGGCTCAACCTTCTCACTAAGGTCACTTTCTTCTACGACGACCAACTGACTCACCCACATGACATCCATCTGTACACAGACGCTGCTCCTTCAGTCGGTTTTGGGGGTTGCTATAACGGAAGATGGTTTGCAGCAGTATGGCCCCAGAGCTCTCAAACGAATGCCAGGTCGCTTCCTCTGCGCTCTTCGAGATCTACCCCATACTAGCCGCTGTTATCTTGTGGGGACATGAACGGTCCCGCAAGGTCCATTCTCATATACTCAGACAACCTCGCAGTCGTAGACATATTAACAAAGGATGCTCCAACTCCCCTCCATCATGCCATTCACACGGCACCTCATCTGGCACTCCGTTACACACCAATGTGTTCTCCGCGCAGCTCACATTCCCGGTCACGCTAACACCAAGCGAATCCCAGAGCTCCATCATCGACAGCCTATCACCTTCAATCCTCTCTTCCTACTGGACAGCTAGGAAAAGCTTCCACCACTTCCACGACCAATACAACATAACCTTTCCGTTGTTCGATCTTATCACCTTGACTTCTTTCATCACTTACGCACATTCCATCATGGTAATCAAAACACACATCATCAAATCATACCTAACGGTATCAGCTTGTTCTTAATTAGTTAATAACTGGCAGTTTGGGCCTGGCCCCCAGCCATCCCCAGATAACTTCCCTCCTCAAAGGACTCCTACGCCAAGAGCCAGCAAAAACCCTCGTCGTCTTCCTCTTACCGTCAACTTGCTATCCATCTGCCCTTCACACAATCTGTTCCAGGTTCGGCACTCCTCAAGTCGCCCAAACCCTGGAAGCCATCTTCTTGCTAGCCTTTTTGGCTTCCTCAGATTCTCCGAATTCACCTCCTCAACCATTCACTTGACCCAAGCCGTCATGCCTGCATTTCTGACTTGTCTCGCTTTTCAGACGACACTATGGTGTTCCACTTAAAGCGAACCTAAACCAATCAATTCGGTCCTCCTACACCCGTCTAATTCTTCAAGGTTCAATCATCACTGAATCCCGTCGAAACCCTCGCAAACTTCCTGCAATTCCGTAAATCGCAGAGCACAACAATGACAGATCCTCTCTTCATCTCCGAATCCGGCCAAGTGGCTACTCGATTCTGGTTCCACCATCACTTTCGCCATGTGCTCTCATCGTCTGGTATTTTGCCCTACAACTACACCGGGCACTCCTTCAGAATCGGAGCTGCCACTTCAGCCTCCCGTGATGGCATCCCAGAACACTTCATACGTCTCATGGGCCTCTGGTCCTCCCAAACGTGCCACCGCTACATCCGTTCGGATCTCAAACATCTCAGATCCGCTCAATCTCTTCTCAAGTAATTGGAGGTTTTTTTGGGGGTCCGTCGCTGCCCGGGAGCGGCGGCGGATTCTCTACAAGAATCCCCACAACGCATTCGAAGAACTCAAAAGAACCAAGATCTTCAACACTTTGTTTTCCTTTGTCACTAATAAATCCTTAAACGCATCTCGTTGACGGTGTGGTCCTTTCTAGTGAATGAAGGAGCAGGAGCTCTGTGATCATCTTAAAACAGTGAGGCATTCACTTCACTTTGACTATTATGGACATGATCTTCTCTTCCTTAAATAGAAGGAGTGTCTCCATGTTGACTGGATGAATGATGGCTGCTCATCACTGTTCACCTTCATAAAGACACTGACAGACACCTGTCTGTGTCACTGGTTGTCCCCCTCTAAAAAAGACAAGGAGGAAAATAATGACACTCACCTGTCAGAACACTTAGAAATGTAGATATATCTGTATGAGGATGGTCCCCCTGCCGACAGGTGTAGCGACCAGCATCATCAGTAGTGATGTTTTTAATGGTCAAAGAGCAGGAAGTGTCCAGACTCAACCTGACAGCTCGGACTGAGTCCATCTGAACTTTTCCTTCTGAAACCTCAGTGATAGGCTGAGTTTGATCTCTGTCGAAAAACCACTCAACATGAGAGCATGTTGTATCAGAGAGTGATGCTCTGCCACAGGACAGGGTGGCATCAGGTCCAGCTCTGCTGTAGAGATATTTTACTTCTCCACTGACACCTGCTGGAAAGAAAAGAACACATGTTCTGTAAGAAATGACACATTACATATAAAATATCTGCATGGAGACTAAACAGTTAACAACAGTTAACAACTGTGAGGATTCTATTTTATTCTTTAATCAGCAAAGAACTGACAAAGATCGTCCAGGTCTGAATTGGGCTTTTACATTTCCAATGACAGAGAGGGAGTGTGTCACCCTCGGCCCTCTAGTGGTCGTGTTCATATAAGACTCATTTTCATTCCAGTCTCAGTTCATCAGTGAATTGTGGCTCTTTAGGATACAGCTTTGTATTATGTGCACTTTTATCATCCTGTTCAATCCATGTAGTATCTGCATCCAGCTGTAATGTGAATACTTCAATATTCTGTCACATAGGTGGAGTTTGAAGAAAGCAAAGAGAACACAGAGAGCAAAGTGACTATTTGATCATCACTTCTCTGTTCTTCACATCTGCATATCATGAGTCTACAAAGAATACTTCTAACAATCTACCATTTATCTAATAGGAATGAACATTACAAATATCTGTAAAATCCTGATCAACATTTGAAGGAGAAAACAACTTTACCTTCAAACTGAAGCACAGACATAAAGATTAATCCCAGCAGAGACATTTTGTGTCATTCTCTGTCAGCAGGCGGACGTCGTGTGAGGCTTTTCTTCTCTGTAGCGGATCTGTAGCTGATGCTGCAGTTTCCTCTTTGTGGTTGATTACTGCTTTAAAATAACTTGAGAATTAACACCCACACTGCCCATAATGAGAGTAAGAATCGAGTCACTTCTGCTTCTTCTAAACAGACTGCACACGACACTTACACAATCTGTTGTGTCATTTTATAGTTTACAAAGAAATTCCGTTTTTTAGAGCATCTGACTTCCTGACTTTGAAAGACCTCTTGAATAATAACTTTGATGTCTTCTGGGAGAGGCGACATCTTTTTGGGCCAGACGGGCTTCATCTGAACAGGGCAAGTGCCCGCATGCTGTCAGCCAACCTGATACACGGCGTACAGCATGCAAACTTTCCCAAACCCACACCAGCTGCTCTGTACATCACTGATTGATGTCCCCCAGGTCCTTGCTCCTATTCATTCAGTTCCGCCTCTGACCATCGTATACACAACACCGGACTTGGACCTCATAGTTTCACCAACCCTTCACCCATCCCTGTAATCATTACACTCCATCAGCACATCAGACACTGCCATACCCACTCTGTGAACTTTAACAATCTCAGGCCGCTTACAGAATCGACCTCTCCAGTCAACAAGCCACCTGTCACCATCAACATGGCACTTTTTAATGTTCGTTCTCTTTTAAATAGAACTTTTTTAATGAATGATGTGATTTTAGATAATAACTTAGACTGTCTTCTTTTAACTGAGACATGGCTTGGCACTGACGCACCCACTGTTCTCACCGAGGCTTCCCCGCCAAATTTTAATTTTTTATTTTCTACTAGAGAGGGTAGAAGAGGGGGCGGGACGGCATCCATTATTCATAACGCACTAAACTCAAATGGAGTGTCTTTTAACAGTTACACATCATTTGAGCACCATGCCTTTACTTTTAGCAGCCCTCGGATTCTCTGCATTAATATATATAGACCACCCCATCACTCTACTTCCTTTTTCAGTGAATTTTCCGAACTGTTATCAATTATCCACACCTCTTATAGCAGAATTTTAATAACTGGTGATTTTAATCTACACGTTGATGTTACCTCGGACCCGATATCCAGAGAGTTTTTAAATCTGTTGAATTGTCTTGATTTTACGCAACATGTCATGCAGCCGACTCACAACAGAGGACACACCCTGGACCTGGTCATAACCCATGGCCTATCCATCGGTGTGTCCTCTGTTGTCGACTTGGCTGTATCTGACCACTACTGTGTATTTTTTAACATCACCAGTTTTAACCAAGAGGAGGCCCCGGTGAGAACAGTGAGGAGGCGCTGTCTAACTTCTGAAGTGGCTACAAATTTCATGGGGATTTTACAGAGCACTCCTGCTGAAATTTTACCTGCGCCTTGTAATTTTATCATTGATAATTTTAACAGTAGACTGAAGTCAACTCTGGACTCAGTAGCTCCACTTTTAACGAAAACAATAAAAAGAAAACCTACACCCGCATGGAGAAAAAATGATGAAATCAATGAACTAAAAAGAAAGTGCAGGAGTGCTGAGAGAAAATGGAGAAAAGGTAAATTGACAGTTCATTATGAGATTTTACGTGAACAACTCAAAATCTACAATAACGCAGTCAGAAAGGCACGAATTTCCCATTTCTCACAACTCATCACCAATCATAAAAATAACCCCCGATTCCTATTCTCCACCTTCGATATTTTAACAGGTTCTAAATCTAATAACATTTTTATGACACCCACAGACGATCTTTGCGAGAACTTTGCAGACCACTTCAGAACCAAAATCAAGGACATCAGATCCTGCCTCTTATCCCATCAAGTTTTATCTGGTGACACACCTGAACTGTTGTCCTTGCCTGAGGAAACACTGGAGAGTTTTGCTCTGGTTGATGCAAGGACACTTGGTCGAGTATTTTCCCAAGTAAACCCAACAACCTGCATTTTAGACCCAATTCCCACATCACTCTTAAAATCATTTTATGGTTTCTTTGAGGAACAGTTTTTATACATCATGATCTGCTCTCTTCAGACGGGTGTCTTTCCCACCGCCTTCAAAACGGCGGTGGTGAAGCCCCTTCTTAAGAAGAGCAACTTAGACCCCAGCGTTTTTAATAACTACCGACCTGTATCCAACTTACCGTTTTTAAGTAAAATTTTAGAGAAACTGGTTTTTAACCAAGTTAATGATTTTTTAAACAAAAATAACATCTTAGAGAAACATCAGTCTGGTTTTAGGAGAAACCACAGTACCGAGACAGCACTTTTAAAGATTTCAAACGACATTAGATGGAATCTAGATAACAAAAAGCTCACAGTGTTGGTTCTACTGGATCTAAACGCCGCTTTTGATACAGTAGACCATCACATTTTATTAAACAGACTTAGCCATCTGGCCTCTCTAGTACTGTCCTCAACTGGTTTTGTTCTTATCTCACAGACCGATGTTTTTATGTAAGTTTGGATGCATGTTCCTCGGGAACCCATGAAATTGGATGTGGGGTACCCCAAGGGTCAATCTTAGGTCCACTACTTTTTAATATTTACATGCTTCCTCTTGGGGACGTCATCAGGAGGCACGGCATCAGCTTCCATAGTTATGCTGATGATACACAACTGTACATCGCCGTGTCTCCTGATGACACAAAGCAAGTTGATGCCCTTTTTAACTGTATTGTAGACATCAAGTCATGGATGGCAGTGAATTTCCTACAGCTCAACCAGGACAAAACTGAGGTTTTAGTTATAGGTCCTGAAGGCCAGAGAGAGAAACTTTTTCCAAAACTACAAGATCTTAAACCAACACAATCAGTAAAAAATCAGGGTGTGATTTTTGATTCTGAGCTGAATTTTATTCCACATATCAGAAATATGACAAAAATAGGTTTTTATCATCTTAAGAATATAGCCAGAGTCCGCCCGTTTCTCTCCCAGGCCAGTACGGAGGTGCTAATGCACGCTTTTATCTCCTGTCGCTTAGATTATTGTAATGCCCTGCTCTCTGGTCTTCCAAAAAAGAGTACTCTAAATCTCCAATTACTACAAAATTCAGCCGCACGCGTGCTGACGAGGACCAGAGGGCGGAAGCACATTACACCAGTTTTAAAGTCACTGCATTGGCTCCCCGTCCGCTTCAGGATCGACTTTAAGGTTCTTTTACTGGTTTTTAAATGTCTTAACGGCCTTGCGCCCTCCTACTTATCTGACCTGCTTTTACCATATCAACCCTCGCGGACCCTGAGGTCCTCCAGCACTGGCCTTTTATCCATACCAAAACCAAGAACCAAAACCCATGGTGAGGCGGCATTTAGCCACTATGGCCCCCGCTTGTGGAACAGCCTGCCGGAGAACCTCAGGTCTGCAGAGACTGTTGATATTTTTAAGGGAAGGTTGAAGACACACCTTTTTAATCAGGCTTTTAACTAATATCTTAAATTCTTATTCCATTCTTATGTGGTTCTATTGTATTTTATTTTGTTGCTCCAAATTTTTACTTTTTTATTTTATTTTATTTTATTATCGTATGTATTTTATTCTTTTAGCTGTTCACTCCATTTACCTATCTTTTGTCATGGTTTTTACCTTATCTTATGTCTTTCTTTTTATTATTATTTTTAAGGTTTTAACTCCAGAGTTTCCTCAGGGGGGTCCTCCACACTGGGAGCTGTGTCTGGGTTGCTGCCGGGGCCCTGTGTCTGGGTCCCTTCGGCCCGGCCAGATGTTGTCTGTCGGGGTCGGGGGGGCCTGGGCACTGGTGCCCCCGTGACACAGACTGTGACTCCTCCCGGTGTGGACAGCCCCAAAGGTGGCGTTTCCTCAATGCTCAGTGCCTTGCCATGTCTCCTTATTGCCAGTAGTAAGAGTGTGCAGGTGTGTGTGTGTGTGTGTGTGTGGGTATATATGCTTGTGTGGGTGTATATAGTATGGAAGGTGGGAAGGAAGGGGCTTTCTTTTATATTGTTTTTGTTTTTTTTCTTATGTAAAGCACTTTGTGCTACATACCAATGTATGAAAAGTGCTCTATAAATAAAGTTGATTAATTGATTGATAGAATAAAATGACTCAAAAAGAGCTAATGCAGCTCTACACATGCTCCAGGAAGTGATTCCTCAGATATACACACACAGTTTGTGTTAATACACTTTACACTTCTTCATTTTCTTTTCTATGGAGTTGTGAAATATGATCAGGTGAAAAGCTTTTATCTCTAAAAGTAAACCATCGTTTGGTTTGATGATGGTTATTTGGTGTCAACTGAAGGAATTCAATGAGATTTTTATTGTCAGTCCGAGTGATGGAAATGTGTTCAGTTCCATTCTGTCATTTCTGTGGCGCTACCAAAACAGGAAGTGAAATGTTTTGTGAGAAACAGAAGGACAAAAGTAACGCTGCGTTCCATCACCCATACTGCCACACTATTTAATATGACAGGAAAAGGTTGAGTTTGACCGAGTACAAATTATGTGAAATGCAGTATGCCAGTAATACCAGGATGTCCTAATACACCAGGTCACATTTTTGCAGTATGCGACCCACAATCCTCTGCGCGGCCGAAGATACGTCACGGTGTGTCACGAGAATATAAACAAAGCCCAGAGAGCACCAACATTTGACCGCTCGCTGACAGATGACAGACACCACAGTGACACATGAAAGCACATTAAGTGTAAGTACTGTGTTCTCTGTACTCCAAGAGTTTTTGTTGAGGCTGCGACAGATATCGGAGCAAGAGGGTCAAAGTTGAAGGTGCATTGTCATTATAAAGTAGCACGTCCCAATTGTATTTATACTGCATGCAACAGTATGTACTTTGTAAAGGCAGCTGCAGTACGTATTGAAAGGAAAAACAAGAAGTATGTAGTGAGGCTGAACGCTCACAGCAGGTTGTCTCATATGACTTTATTATTCATGGTGCAGGGACAGATACAATATACACAGACAAACTGAAACAGCTGTCTGATGAAGTATCACAGTGTTTGTAGCAGATGCTGATTCGCAGAACCCGTCCGTAGAAGGGCTTTAATGAAAATAAGAAACTGAAACATTGTGATAAAAAAGGCATTGAATTGGGTTCAGCACAGCACAATGAAGCTCATGTTTAAACGCATGACAGCATTTTAAGAGTTTGGGACATTTTCCAGCCGTGTTACTGTAAACAACCGCAGATTTTTTAAATGAGACTTCGGGACAATTTGGAGACGTGTTGGTGGCAACAAAACTGGATATTTGTGACATGACATCAGAACAATTTGCAGCTGTGTTTGAGGCGAGAGAGCCAGATAAACCAAACCATGATGTCTTCCTAACCCTGACCAGGTGGGTTTACTGCCTGAACCTCACCAGAACATTAACGCAGCACTGTCACAACATAAAACTGAAAACTGAACAAAGAGAAACTCAAAGTGGCTCCATAGAGAAATTTACATTACCAAGAGTTATTCTGTCCACTTCTCTGAAAAATACTGATAAAATCGTGAATCTTTCATCAACTGAAACTACAAAATAATGGTTGGTGTTGGAACAGAAACAGTGAAAGTTTTTATATGATTTAAGCTGTAAAATGAACAAACAGTGTATCTCAAACACAGAACGACCATTTTAACTCAAAGCTTGGGTTAGTCATGAAAGATGATGTTGACGTCGGTGTGGAAGCTGCTGATCAGTCCAGTCTGGTCGCAGCAGGACGTGCTTCATCATTTTCATAGCTGACTTCATCACCATCCGTACTCACCTGAGAAATACAACACAGCAAATAAGATTGTGACAGCGTTTCTACCAGAGACTCTGCAGCCTCTGTGCTCACAGAAGGAACAACAGACTGAACTTAAAGTCTCATCTTTCATTTTACAAATCATATGAGTTGTTTCTTTACTCACATTGTTGTCATCATCGGATGGTTTTCTGTTCCCTGGGGCAGAAACAATAAAAAGGAGCATTAAAAATTATAAATATCATTCATATGAAGCAGTTCTATAAAATCACATTGTGGATTTCCTCACTTGTGCCTCTGATGACAAGAACAGTGATGACAATCATCAGGATCAGTGCTGCAACTCTCAGAGTCAACATGATGGAGCTCAGAGGGACATTTGTGGAATCTGTTGTAAAACAACATGTCAGTTAATAAATACGGACAATATTTAACCCCTGCAAGACAAAATAGCCATGAAGTTACAAATGTTCCTCTTGTGGAAATATTTAATCTTCAACATGTGAAACTTTGAGAGCATCAGGCCGAGCTTTGTATCTGCTGCATGTTATCTCACCTGGACCAGATGTGTCTGACTGATCACCTCCTGTCCCACCTGTGAAGAAAGGTGTGTAGTTAGCTTCTATCTCTATATTCTTCCTCAGCAAAACCTGGCAGGTATAAGCAACATCATATAGAAATATGTCCTTTTATTATTGTCATTTTTTAACCTTTATTTATTCTGGGAGGGTTCATTGAGAGGGATGCTCTCATGTTCAGGACCACTCTGATCACATTCACACTTGGAAGCTGCTCAGTCCAAACACAGTCTGATCTGCTGCCACTGAGCAGCTCCACTGCAGCGGTTGGGGTTGAGAGACTTGCTCAAGGGCACCTCAGTAATGGTAATGAGGCCAACTTTAATATGGCTGTCAGGAAAAACTTTGAGAGAGCATCAGGCCGAGCTTTCTATCTGCTGCATGTTATCTCACCTGGACCAGATGTGTCTGACTGCTCTTCTTCTGTGGAGACAGGTGTGTAGTCAGCTTCTATCTTCACAGTGTTCTTATCATCAACCAGCTGACAGGTGTATCTCCTGTTGTGGCCACTCTGACGCTTCAGAGTGAGAGAAGAGGAACAGTTCTTCTGTCCATGGACCTTGTACCCTTCACCTTCACCAAGCAGCACAGTTCTTGTCTCATTCATCCAGCGGATGCTGATCTGTGGACAGTGATGGAGATCAATGTATCTGAACAGAGAACACTCTAATGTGACTTCACCGTCCCTCTTTGGATCAGCGTCTGGTGGAGATGGAGAGACTGACAGAAAACAAGAGATAAGTGTTCAGTCAGTGTGAAAAATGTTTGGAGGACTTTACTACAAGGTCTGAACAAGTTCCTCTTCATCTTCTGTCTTCATTGTTTTACTGCATTCAAATATGAAGGTGTACTGAAATAAATGGAATCAAGACCTTTCAGTGATGTTTCAACAATACAGATGACTTCATCAAATGAAAAAGTGAAACCTGTAAAGAAAATGTGTGAGCAGATTGATCTGTGGATCTCTGTAAACTGAGGGAGGGAACTTTTTACATGAATGAAGGAGCAGGAGCTCTGTGATCATCTTAAAAAAGTGAAGCATTCACTTCACTTTGACTATTATGGGCATGATCTTCTCTTCCTTAAATAGAAGGAGTGTCTCCATGTTGACTGGATGAATGATGGCTGCTCATCACTGTTCACCTTCATAAAGACACTGACAGACACCTGTCTGTCTCACTGGTTGTCTCCCTCTAAAAAGAAAAGGAGGAAAATAATGTCACTCACCTGTCAGAACACTTAGAAATGTAGATATATCTGTATCTGTAGATGTAGCGACCAGCATCCTCAGCAGTGATGTTTTTAATGATCAAAGAGCAGGAAGTGTCCAGACTCAACCTGACAGCTCGGACTGAGTCCATCTTAACTTTTCCTTTTGAAACCTCAGTGAAAGTCTGAACTCGATCTTTGTTGTAAAACCATGTAACACTGTAGCATGTTGTATCATAGTCTGATGCTCTGCCACAGGACAGGGTGGCATCAGGTCCAGCTCTGCTGTAGAGATATTTTACTTCTCCACTGACACCTGCTGGAAAGAAAAGAACACATGTTCTGTTAGAAATGACATATTATATATAAAATATCTGCATGGAGACTAAACAGTTAACAAAAGTTAACAACTGTGAGGATTCTATTGTGTTCTTTAATCAACAAAGAACTGACAAAGATCGTCCAGGTCTGAATTGGGCTTTTACATTTCCAATGACAGAGAGGGAGTGTGTCACCCTCGGCCCTCTAGTGGTCGTGTTCATAGAAGAGACTCATTTTCATTTCAGTCTCAGTTCATCAGTGAATTGTGGCTCTTTAGGATACAGCTTTGTATTATGTGCAATTTTATCATCCTGTTCAATCCATGTAGTATCTGCATCCAGCTGTAATGTGAATACTTCAATATTCTGTCACATAGGTGGAGTTTGAAGAAAGCAAAGAGAACACAGAGAGCAAAGTGACTATTTGATCATCACTTCCCTGTTCTTCACATCTGCATATCATGAGTCTACATATTTTTAACAATCTGAAAATGATTGACTCATCATTATTATCCTCGTTTCACACAACCATCGGCTCATTTACACAACAGAGAGTTTATCAAAGTGTGATAAACAGTGACTTGGTCATTTTTCACACTACTTATGTAATGGGAATGGAAAACTCCAAACGTCTGTAAAATCCTGATCAACATTTAAATAAGAAAACAGTTTTACCTTCAAACTGAAGCACAGAAATAAAGATTAATCCCAGCAGAGACATTTTGTGTCGTTCTCTGTCAGCAGGTGGACGTCGTGTGAGGCTTTTCTTCTCTGCAGCAGATCTGTAGCTGATGCTGCAGTTTCCTCTTTGTGGTTGATTACTGTGTTAAAATTACTTTAGAAATAGCATCCATCCTGACAGGCATTAGAGTTAGACTCACGTCACTTCTGTTCCTTCTAAACAGATTGCACACAACACTCTTGTGTTTCACAATCTGAAGTTGTGTCAGTTTATAATTTACAAAGAAATTCCATTTTAAGAGCATCTGACTTCCTGACTTTGACAGACGACTTGACCCAAAAATGTAATCCTTTTTGGTATCATCTCCCCGTCCTTCCAAAATATCACCTCATATTTTTTTTTTGTTTGTTTGTTTTTTGTGGTTGTTGCTTTTTTTCCTTCCATTCTGTCATTTATGTGGAACAACAAACAGAGGAAGTGACATGTTTGGTGAGAAACCAAAAACAGAAGAACAAGAAGAAAAGCCTTTTTAGTATCTTTGATTAGCATGTTAGCATGCCCATTAGCATGAAACACACACAGCTGGGGATGATGAAAATGTCATTAATCATAAACCAAAATACTTAAAAACTGAACAAAAACACGAACAAACCAGGCCTCCAGCAAAAAACCCACCCACTTGTTGACAATGCTATGATGGCAGAGGAAGTCGACCGACCACAACAGAACAATCATAAATAGAACATGTGCCATTCTAGCAACTGTGAGCTAAAGAACTGCATTTGAAGAACATCAATATGTGACTTCCAACGCAAATCATGCAGTCAAATAAGGGCATTAATGACGTCTGTCGGTGTTGGTGTAGTTTGGTGGATTGGATGATTGAATTCTGAAGAAACAAGACATATTGGTATTTTAACAATTTATTAATTTAATAAACAGGAGCCTCAGTGGTGTATGGAAGAACCACACACAGCCACAACAGCCTGATCACACACAGAGCAGGGTTTCCCAGAGACTACCTCCAATATTTGGGAGTAGAGAGGACGGAATGACCTGCCAGCAGTCCTGACCTCAACCCCACTGAACACGCTGGCTGATTTGTGACAAATGCTGGTTGCAGAATGGGATGCCATCCCACAGCAGTGGTGACCAGGCTGGTGACCGGCATGAGGAGGAGGTGCCAGACTGTTGTGACTGTGTGTGGTTCTTCCACTCGCTTCTGAGGCTCCTGTTTGTTGAATTGATTAAAGAGAATAATCGCAAAATCTGATAAAGCAAGAACAATTCAGACACATTATCACTGCCCAGAATGAAAGCTAGTCTTTCTGCTTCTTCCCTGACATCTTTGAAACAGGTAAAAAAATATTAATATAGTCTTATGATAATCGTATGGTTGCATAGTATAAGCCACTGATTTTCAGACAGTCATTCGTAAATATGTTGTTACAGTTTGGTAAGGCGATGAGGACCCAAATGCAGAAAACGCAGGAAGGCAGGATTTAAGAAGCAAAAGGGGAACTTTGTTCAACAAAAGCTGAATGATACACAAAAAACAGGTAGTCCAGGTAAACCAGGGTCCAGAGTCAAAAGGTCAAAAAGACAACGTAACAACAAAAGAGCTTTAACAAAGTGCAAACAAAAGCAGAGTACAAATCTACGGAACCCCTAAAGGGACACGGGAGGAAAAAAAATGAAACGTTTTTGGTGCTCACCAGAAAGTATTGCACGCGGGCATGATGTCTGGGAGACCATCCACTGCTTTTCGGTTTGTGTTCCTGTGTGAAAATGACAGTACAGTTAACCTGGGACTTCATTATAAGGACATTGCTGCTCTACTTGCAAGTCGTCTCAGTCATGTTTTGTCTAAAAGACATGTAAAACGTACTTTGAAGTCTTGTAGTCTGTTTCGGCGGAAGGGATACATCACTTTGGATCGTGTTGTTAATTTAATTCATGAACAGTTACAAACATCTGGCCAACTCTGTGGGTGCAGGTGGATGTACACAAAATGCAAGGAGAATGGATTACACGTCAAGAAAGAAGAGGTACGCTTAATTCTAAAAGAACTTGACCCGAGGGGTGTTGAAACCAGAGGAAGGAGACGGCTCCATTGCCAAAGCTATTTTGCAAAAGGGCCCAGTTATATTTTGCACTTAGACTCTTATGACAAACTGAAGCCATTTGGTATCTGTATCAATGGCTGCATTGACAAGTTTTCCCGGAAAATGATCTGGATGAATGCATTTACAACCAGCAGTGACCATAGATTAGGTGGTTGTCCAATGATTGTCAGAAGGAGCAAGCACAGCAAATCAGCGAATACAGAGTTGGTGGGGCTTCCTCAGAAGGGAATGAATGGAATTCTACATCTCTCTGCTCAATGATCTGAAGGACCGTGGCTTGCTAGATGGTGCATATTTGGACAGAAGTCTAATTCAGTTCTGCTTCATAGGAATCATTCAGGTAAGCTACAAATGTATCATATCGTTATGCAAAAACTGCTTTCATCTTAAATTGTGGCCCACAAATGTTTTTTTGTTGTTGTTACATTCTTCAATGAGCAACTGTCCATCTGTCTTAATCACCGTCATCCATGTGGTGTCGTACAATAATAATTCACAATGAAATGCGGAAATGGCTCTAACAGGATTTTTTGAGCATGAAGGCGCCGAGCACAACAGCACAACAATAGGCCTGATGCCTTTTTCAGATGAGGTTACCAGAAATGTACGTAAATAAACAAAATATTGCATAACAGAGAGCAGGATCAACAACCTTTCTGTGTTAAATGTGACGTTTTTCCTGCTCTGAATGAGCGCAGACAAGTCACGGCTTCTTCATTATTAATTATTTTTGCTTACTCTGATCTGCCATTTTACTTGATGATAAACTTCCAAAGACTACACAAAAAATATTTCTCTTTATTCAATTAATCCAAAAAGCCTTCTCATTCTTGCTGATAGCTTTTCATTTTGTCTTCACCGCTCTCAATTTAACATGATGCGATCATGCAAAACACAAAAGAAGTACCATGGATAGCGCCACTCAGCCAGCCGTGCCAAAACACTTCAGTATTTAATAAGATAATAATTATCAATAATAATAAAAAATAATATATAGTGAGGGAACTCTATCAGACGGCGCACAAAATAACAGCAACGGCTCTCCATCTCTCTGCTCTTTGATATTTTGTATTTTGATATTTTATATCTTGGATATAACATGATTTATTTCAAAACTTATCTAAGGCCCACATGAGAATAACAAATTGCCTATCAATTAACTTGTTTTCTTACTTTCTAATATAACTTTTGTCCAGGACGAATTAAATGAGACCATCCAGCTGTGGGATCCACATGTCATCAGACCATGGAAGAATGACAGGCTACCCAGTGGTCGACCTCGAGTCATGTACATGTTCCCAGAACTCCACACAAGTGACGACCGCATTTCCCCAGTGGACAGAGCTGATGTACAATTGTGTCAGAGTAACTGCACATTTCGACCAGCTGTGCCATGTGACACAGACATCTACAACATCTGCAACATTCTGATGGTGGAGTCACAGCTGCATCTTCCAGCTGATGCTTATCAAGCACTGGATCTGTACCTGCATTTGAGGAATGAGATAAGATCCGCTCTCTAATTTTGGACGGAACAACATTTGTATCCATCTAAACTGAACACGTGATCAGACAATTCTTCTGCAGTCCACCATGCTTTATTCACCAAACATTCTCAGTTGTAAACTTTTCCCAGGAACTCTGTAGAAGCTATATTTGGAGTTTTTGATTATTTCTGCTAGGAAACAGGTTTGATCTGTCACTATGTGCACACTGACTGTTACAGACATTAAGAAGTTTTGCAGTGATATTGTGCGCAGTTTTTCAAGGTACTTGACAGCCTGTATATTGTCTTTAGAGGGCAACAGTTTCATCAATGTTGCCCTGTAGTGTTTTTCCAAGTCTTTCAAGGTCTCTTAAACCCATCTGTGTGTTTGAATTTTATCTTTGACATTATTATTTTTTTGATTCAATTTTGTGTTTGATGTTTTGATTGATCAATTTTTGTTTCAACTTTAAAAAGTATTGTTTGAACATTTTGGCACAAATGAATCTCCATACAACACAAGTTCCATACTGTATATCACAGACTGGGTCTATAAAAATGCAATACTGGGACTTACTTTTTCATGGTTTTCCTGCATTGAGCCACTGGGTGCTGGATGTAAATTAGTGGAGCTCTCTGGATGATCCACTCGATGATCAGTTCCAGTCCTCCAGTGATGACGTCTCCTGGTTTTGTTCCTCAAGGATCATCTCTGCATTGTCCTAGTCTACAGAGAAATCAGCAGATCAGGAAAATTATAGGCGTATACAGCCATGATTGTCCAACTGTTCAAAACAAGTCTTTCTGAACTTATTGTGATTGAACATGCACGTAAGTGGAGAGAGAAGTGGAGCAAATATGTTTAGAAAATTGTATTTACATCTCTTGGCCTCTTGCAACTCAACTATCACCACTAATACAGCAGATAAATATATATATACATTCGACATCGAGGTAAGACAATAGATTTATCCTCAAAGATCGCCTTGGACGGCAGTGAATGTGCCGTACTCATACTGAATAAGACCACAGGTAAGAAAGCTATGTGGACCTTATTAAATGGACTACTTTTTTGAAAACAATAAAAATGTGTCAAATGCAAATGCACCTTTTTACAGCCTATATCATCTACTCATTGCATATGAGACAGGTGCGACATACAATGCTAATCACACCAACCATAAACGAAGTAATTCATTCTCGTTGTTGAATTTCGTGAGAAGAAAGACAGATAAACAACATGGCTGTAAGACTAAGATTATTTTGGCCAGATCCACAAAGAACTAATTGCACCAGAATTGTGCAGCATTTACAGACACAATCTGCCCCGTTTAATGCCGTCTAATTGAGTAAGCCTTATTTAAGAACACAGATTGGTCTATAATGAACATTGCAAAGAGCACAAATGTCCTACATTGCATGTCTTTAATTAGCAGAAGTGTGCACAAACAAAGCTCTCCACAATCACAAACCAACTTTCATGTATTTGTACTATTATAGTATTTTACATCTATAACATAATCTACTGACATTTCCTTTAAAGTACAGCTAATAATGTTAAGCTAAGTTTGATACATGTTAGATTAATGTCTGAATCATACAATAATGTTGTTCAGGTGTCACTGAATGTATGGATTTCATGAAAACATCAATACTGATATTCTGTTTGTTGCCCACAGCTGGCAGCAGCATCACAAGGCAGCTGAAACTAAACCTGAGTCTCCAAACTGTGAAAGAGGCTGATGTGCGCGTTTACGCACGATGATCGGCCAGGATTTGATGATTTGATGAGTTAATGCTCTGTGTTCTACTATACATCTATACAGGGCAGCTGTTACACACTGTTTCCAGGTTTATACAGGCAAAAAATGCTCTGAGTGCAAGTCGGTCCCCATATCGTACGATATACTGTCCTAACTCCTCATCTGTCATAACACCTATGACGTTGATGTCGATCTGTAATAAGCAAGACAAACATCAAAAACGTTTGAAAAATTACATTAACAAGCAGGTACAGAAAGCTAGCGACATTAGGCTATACATGTATTGCTTACTTTGTGTGACTAAAGTTAACATTTATCTTTACCTTATCATCTTTTAGTTGGTTGATGACACTATCTGGTATATTTGGCATTTTCAGGACAAAGAATAAGTCCACTTCTGCAGCCATTCTTTGAGGTTCATTATCTTAATGAGCCTGGAGGCACAGGAAGCACAACTGCGTGTGCACAACTTCCTGTGCTAGCCCTAAGGTTTCTTGTGAGAACGAGAAACTCTCTCTTTATTTTTTTTCGCCATGTCCCTTTAGGGGCTCCATACAAATCAGTGAAAACACAAGAAACAAAAACCAGAAACATCACGGGGAGACACTGGTGAGAAACTCATGGTGGCAACACAGGAGAACATGGAACGAACTGACCAAGACAAGAGAGAGCACGAAGACTACACACACACACACACACACACACACACACACACAGGGAAAGAACAGGTGAGGGAAAGGAACGGAAAAACACTGGAAGGAGTGAAAATCACACAGAGGGTGGAACTGAAAAGCTACATGTGAGCGCACAATTTCAAAATAAGACAGGAAATAAGAGAACAAAAACTGGGATCATGAAACATTATCTAATAAAGTGGCACAGTGGGATGTTACTGTACTGGGTCTGGTCATTTTTGGAAACAGGCTCATACTGTACACTGTGTTGATGAATTCTTCAGTCATTTTTTGTTTATTTAGATTCAACAGATCAATATGGAAATCCCAACAAATGAAAAGTACTTTCTGACTTATTTTTGAAAACATTTCCTCCATCCAGTCCCTGACACATTCAATACTAGACCCTTGTGCCCTGTATATACACAACTAATTATTATATTTTTGTTTTTCTCTGCTCTGTAATAAGTTGTCCTCCACACTTTTTAACAATAATTCAGGTTTTAGCCTGCATTCACAGCCACCCATCCTCCACTCTTATTTTTTCTATTTATATAAATGAAATCATATCTGTCTCATTCAAAGTTTCTTCCTTCATCATTGTTTATCCAAGTTTCAGATATTATGTTGAACTTTTGTGTAAATTGACTTCAGTATTCCTTGATGTTGTTGAAGTTTACATTCAGGCTTTTGCAGCTGAATTGGATTATTGATAATCTGTTAACTGTTTTAATAATTTCATTATTCTGTTCCTCTGTGTAGTAGCACATATTGTCATTTATGTCACAGAAGAAATTATTGTCCACATTGATATCATCTTCCATGGCCTGTAAATTGTGGTGACTGTATAAGAACACATTTTATTAATCAAGGAAAATAACATAATTCATATGAAAATGAGGTGGTGCTTTGGTTTGCAGCCTGACCCGCCCTACTCTGCCTCTGATTGGTTGGTACTCTTTCATACCTTCCATTGGGTTGTTTAGATTTAGGCATGAGGACTGATGATTGGTTAGGGTTATCATCTGGGTAAGCCAATCAGAGGCAGAATAGTGGCCCAAGTATGGCAAGCAGCAAGTGAGTAAATATATAAGAAGAAAAAAAAAAAAGGGGCAATTTATCATTGTCACTGTGAGACATATGAGGGTCAGTGTGTAACCGTGTGAAGATGCTCAGTCGTGCAAGAGTCACGGTCAATGAGTGAGACTTGGCAGCTCTGACTCTTTTTCAAACATGAAAAAGAAAATCTCCCAAGATACATTTTTTTTTACTCGTTTTCACACAAGAAAAAATGTTTCTCTTCTTAACACAAACAAACTAAGAAATGTTACCGGTTTCACACAATTCTCCCTGTTTTCACAGATGAGGAAAATAATTGAGGAAATATGGAGAAAAAACAGTGTGGATAAAATTTCGAAAATGGATCACCAGGAACTAAAAATTCACACTTGCCAAAACTTCCATAAATGCCATAGAAAATAAAAACATAAGAACAATAATTTAGGCACAAAGCCTTTTCAAACAATGTTCAAACCCAAGCTGAGGCACCACTGGATCCTAAAATATAAATTTCCTGTTGCACCGAGAACTTATTCAATATGTTTTTTGCGGTTGAAAAATAGAATACTGACTGAAATATCTGGAAAACTGAAATAACAACAAGAATGCTCTGCACCTTTGTCACCACTTCTGGTTAATAGACTTTAAAACCATTAATGGGCTAAGTAACACACGCTACACTCCTACTATCAGCACAGCAAAGCTACACAAGCTAGAAGCAAATACTAATACTTAAACATTTAATAAGAACACTGAGGCACAAACTGTCCACTTTCCAACAGACAGAAAACTCTCTGGTAGTTTTTATGACTACGACATTATAACTGTAAGTTTCACTCCCTCTGACTTATTTTGGTTTGCTGACGTAGCTGTAGAGGCAGCTGGAATCATCGTCTGCTTCTGTCTTCACTGCAGTCTTGACTGTAGAATAAGTGACTTCCTCTTCCTCTTTGACCTGTGTGACACAAATTACAGCTTTTACATAATTTACCACAACATTTTTTTATTTATAGTTCTAGTTACTCATTGGTTGTTGGTCACACCAGGACCATATATAAAAAAAATTAAAAATTTCAGGGACTGAGATGAGAAGATCCCCCACACTGCCGAAAGCATATGAACACTTAACATGTACATCCATATGTTGGACTTTGTGTTGTAACTAGTGTCCTGTCCAGTTCATCCTAAAGGTGTTGGACGTATTTGAGGTCAGTCAAGTTCTTTCACATCGAACTATGAAAACCACGCCTCTGTGGAAGTGACTGCATGAGAGCGCTGTCATGTTGGAAGAGCTGCCACAACATTGGAAACATTCAATACTCTGAAACATAATTTAAGTCTGTAATAAGATTTAAGACAAACAAAAAATAAGTGGACACCATGCAGTGTATGAGTAACACATCAGCATGTTAATAAAATACTTACTCCATGATTGTGCTGCAGAGCAGACTTAAGATGAAGTCTAAAAATAGAAAACCACAGCTGAATAAATCTGTAGGTGTTTTAAGTCTCTCACCTGTTTCTTGTTGGGGCCCTGTTGGATAGTGTGGCTAACAGTGGCGTAGGTCAGATTGTTCTCTGGCTCATCCTGAGTGCAAACAACACAATGATTCATGAAGCACAAACAGCTACAATTTAGCTTTGTTTTCACAGTAAAGACAAAAAGACTTTCTACATCATTGTGATATAACTTATAACAATGAGCGTGGGTGTACATCATTATAATTTAATGTAAACTTAATTGGGTTTAATAAAAATCACCTGATCTCCTCAGTTTCAGTCATGCATTTGCTTTTCTTTACAGGGACTTGCCAACCAAGCTCCAAATATGTGGATGTTTTTTGTATTTTGTAGAGAACATATGTAAGTTCAATATTTCTGGTAAGTAGCTTAATTGTTATCTTTATTGTGATTGTGTCACAATACATTTTACTCACAGGGTATTGGGCTGATTTTTGACCATCTGGAAGAAAAGTTAAACATTCAGAGATTAGTTATTAAATCTCATCATTCTGTACATTTTACACATTATCACATAAATCTTAACAGTTCCTTTGAGTTTGTTGTCCTGGTTATGTCAAAGTGTCATCTAAATGTCAACTTTGTAATAAAAGTGAAATAACTGACCGAATGGAACATAATGACAGTCATTAACATTCATAAAGACTTCTTCATGTGTTACTGCAGTTACTGTAGTTTACTGACCGACTGTCACTTTGGCTCTCTTCCTGTGTTTGATGAGAACAGCAGCGATGATGACAACCACCACGACCACCACACCACCCACTGCACCCATGATGATGTAGGTCTGTGGGTCAGGAGAGTGATCTGTAGTCAGAGGACAGCAGTCAGCCAGAGAAGTACAAATATGTGACCTCTCCTCTGAAAATACACAATCTAATGATCGAGTGATTTACAAGATTTGTATGTAAAAACTTTTCAGATAGGAGAGATTTTGTTTATCATCTTATCCTAGCATCACTTTTCTGTCAGCTTCTATCTCATTCAACAAACTGGCAGGTGTGTAGAACGTTACATAGAAATGTGTGTATTTTTAATATGGTTGTCATGATGATAATTTAATTCCAACGTGTGAAACTTTGATAAACCATCAGGTGAAGCTGTGTATCATCTTACCTGTGAAGACAGGTGTGTAGTCAGCTTTTATCTTCACATTGTTCTCCTCATCAACCAGCTGACAGGTGTATCTCCTGTTGTGGCCACTCTGACGCTTCACAGTGAGAGAAGACACACAGTTCTTCTGTCCATGGAACTTGTACCCTTCACCTTCACCAAGCAGCACAGTTCCTGTCTCATTCATCCAGCAGATGCTGATCTGTGGACAGTGATGGAGGTGAGTGTGTGTGAACAGAGAACACTCTAATGTGACTTCACCGTCCCTCTTTGGATCAGCGTCTGGTGGAGATGGAGAGACTGACAGAAAACAAGAGATAAGTGTTTAGTCAGTGTGAAAAATGTTTGGAGGACTTTACTACAAGGTCTGAACAAGTTCCTCTTCATCTTCTGTCTTCATTGTTTTACTGCATTCAAATATGAAGGTGTGCTGAAATAAATGGAATCAAGACCTTTCAGTGTTGTTTCAACAATACAAATGACTTCATCAAATGAAAAGTGAAACCTGTAAAGAAAATGTATGAGCAGATTGATCTGTGGATCCCTGTAAACTGAGGGAGGGAACTTTTTACATGAATGAAGGAGCAGGAGCTCTGTGATCATCTTAAAACAGTGAGGCATTCACTTCACTTTGACTATTATGGACATGATCTTCTCTTCCTTAAATAGAAGGAGTGTCTCCATGTTGACTGGATGAATGATGGCTGCTCATCACTGTTCACCTTCATAAAGACACTGACAGACACCTGTCTGTCTCACTGGTTGTCCCCCTCTAAAAAGACAAGGAGGAAAATAATGACACTCACTTGTCAGAACACTTAGATATGTAGATATATCTGTATGAGGATCATAGCCCCGCTGCCGACAGATGTAGACACCAGCATCCTCAGTAGTGATGTTTTTAATGGTCAAAGAGCAGGAAGTGTCCAGACTCAACCTGACAGCTCGGACTAAGTCCATCATGATTTTTCCTTCTGAAACCTCAGTGATAGGCGGAGACTGTCCTTTGTTGTAAAACCATGTAACACTGTAGCATGTTGTATCATAGTGTAATACTCTGCCACAGGACAGGGTGGCATCAGGTCCAGCTCTGCTGTAGAGATATTTTACTTCTCCACTGACACCTGCTGGAAAGAAAAGAACACATGTTCTGTAAGAAATGACACATTATATATAAAATATCTGCATGGAGACTAAACAGTTAACAACAGTTAACAACTGTGAGGATTCTATTTTGTTCTTTAATCAACAAAGAACTGACAAAGATCGTCCAGGTCTGAATTGGGATTTTACATTTCCAATGACAGAGAGGGAGTGTGTCACCCTCGGCCCTCTAGTGGTCGTGTTCATAGAAGAGACTCATTTTCATTTCAGTCTCAGTTCATCAGTGAATTGTGGCTCTTTAGGATACAGCTTTGTATTATGTGCACTTTTATCTTCCTGTTCAATCCATGTAGTATCTGCATCCAGCTGTAATGTGAATACTTCAATATTCTGTCACATAGGTGGAGTTTAAAGAAAGCAAAGAGAACACAGAGAGCAAAGTGACTATTTGATCATCACTTCCCTGTTCTTCACATCTGCATATCATGAGTCTACATACTTCTAACAATCTGAAAATGATTGACTCCTAATTATTATCCTCGTCTCACACAACCATCGGCTCATTTACACACCAGAGAGTTTATCAAAGTGTGATAAACAGTGACTTGGTCATTTTCTGATCATTTTTCAAATCCTGATCAACATTTAAATAAGAAAACAGCTTTACCGTCAAACTGAAGCACAGAAATAAAGATTAATCCCAGCAGAGACATTTTGTGTCGTTCTCTGTCAGCAGGTGGACGTCGTGTGAGGCTTTTCTTCTCTGCAGCAGATCTGTAGCTGATGCTGCAGTTTCCTTTTTGTGGTTGATTACTGTGTTAAAATTACTTGAGAAATTGCACCCATCCTGCCAGACATTAGAGTTAGACTCACGTCACTTCTGTTCCTTCTAAACAGACTGCACACAACACTTTTGTGTTTCACAATCTGAAGTTGTGTCAGATTATAGTTTACAAAGAAATTCCATTTTAAGAGCATCGGACTTCCTGACTTTGACAGACTTCTTGATCCAAAAATGTAATCCTTTTTGGTGTCATCACCCCGTCCTTCCAAAATATCACCTCATATTTTTTTTTTGTTTGTTTGTTTTTTGTGGTTGTTGCATTTTTTTCTTCCATTCTGTCATTTCTGTGGAACAACTAACAGAGGAAGTGACATGTTTGGTGAGAGACCAAAAACAGAAGAACAAGAAGAAAAGCCTTTTTAATGTCTTTGATTAGTATGTTAGCATGCCCATTAGCATGAAACACACACAGCTGGGGATGATGAAAATGTCATTAATCATAAATCAAAATACTTAAAAACTGAACAAAAAAATGGACAAACCAAGCCTCCCGCAAAAAACACATCCACTTGTCGACAATGCTATGATGGCAGAGGAAGTCGACAGACCACAACAGAACAATCATAAATAGAACATGTGCCATTCTAGCAACTGTGAGCTAAAGAACTGCATTTGAAGAACAAGCTTTTGAAGCTTCTTTCACTCGCTACTGAGGCTCATGTTTGTTGAATTGATTAAAGCAGGGGTCTTCAACGTTTTTCAGGCCAAGGACCCCCAAACTGATGGAGAGATGGAGCCGTGACCCCCTACTATATATACAGTATAACATTATGTTTTATATTAAACTGCATAAACGTAACTTGTTATTGTGCATTCAGTACTAAGCTGTTCAAATAATACACAGGTTCATATATTCATGATTGCAAGCCGCCGCCATGCATAACATAACCAATGCCAGTATCAGCATTGTCTGTCATTTGCATGATAAGCATGCATACATGCTACTCATATTGACATTACTATTTTAAACATGAATGTGGAAATGAAATTGAGCCACTGCCAAACATAAACATACCTGTTATTTTACAGACAATACTGAACTGTTAAAATAATGGATTCATGTTTTATATTTATTAATCAGGCATCAAAACGGGTCAGAGGTGAAAAAGGTGAGAAGGATATGACCCCTCTGGGGGGGGCAGCTCCCCCGGAAGAAATTTTTGAATATTCATATTAAAAAGCATCAATCTGATGCATTTTGAGAGAAAAATCAAGCAGAATTACAAGACAGTATGAATGTATAATAATATATATCTATGCATGGTCACATTATGCTATATAAGAAATGAGACTGACAACATCTCTCATAACATGCGCAGAATGAAAAAACCAAGCCCTTAAAGAGTGTCTTTTGACAAGACGAATATGGGTTTTGAAAAAGTTGCTGTCTCTCTGCTTGGAAGTGAAGGTGCTGGCTACACTGTGTGTGGATGTTATGACCTGCACCTTCTTCTTGTGCACTTCTGTTTGACTGTGTGCCTGCAGTGCATGGCTGCCCTTGTTCGCATCGTTAATAGCCGTTTTATACTGGGCAGCAAGCCGCCAATTCGGCTGTCCTTTTTGCGGCTCGGTCCGCGGATTTAGACAGAAGGCGGTAAATTGGGGGTCTGTTCTGGTGCGGCAATTTGCCACCTCGGAGGGTAGACTTTATCCGCCTCGACTGCTATCTAAATCTGAGACATCGATGTGCCGGCAATTGCGTGAGATGGGCGGAGGTGTCGATGACCTGCGCTGTTGTGCGCCCCACAGCTGAGGAGTTTTAAAACCAGGAAACAGCTGATCACAGCAGTCAGTCCATCACTTCATCGCAGACATTAAGATGAACAACTGGACAGCTGCTGAGATCCAGGAGAAGCTAACGTCTCCTCGGTCTCTGGAGCGGTTTGATTGTGTCAAACAAGCTAAGAACGGTCGCTGCTTTCAAATTAAAAGGCCCCCGCTAAGAACCCAGTTCTAAACTCTAATGGGGTGCGATGTAAAGCTCTTATTTTGAAGACAAATTTCTTGTCTTTCTGACAGAGAATGCACCGTACTTTACCTTCAGCCTCCAGTCAGTCCCCTCACCTCAGCATCAGCCACACGCCTTGAAAATGAGTTGTAGGGATTTTAGAAATGTTGTTTTTATCGAATTCAAGGCGCGCACATGTTCGCAGTTCACTGATAATCTCTGGTACACCTCCATGTCCTCGCTCCAAAAAAATTATTTTCTCATCGGATCTACAAAATTCACGTAGGTCACCTATTTTGGTTTCAAAACGGCGAATTTCGCCGAAAGGTGAGTGATTTTCATGCCTGATTAATTCAATGCAAATCCAAACCTCTGATAATTATCTGTATCAGATCCTACCCTTATCAGCTGCCACATCAGCTTCTACATCAGCTGCAGGTGCAGCTTCGATATTTGCACTTGTTCATGTTTATGTGTATTTAAAGACATTTAAATTTGTGGGGTAAAAAATATTTAAAAAAATATTTAAAAAATGTTTAATCACCTGAAAATTCACGACCCCCCTGCAGTACCTCCGCGGACCCCCTGTTGAAGACCTCTGTCCTAAAATATAAATTTCCTGTTACAGCGAGAACTTATTCAAAATGTTTTTTGCGCTTGAAAAACAGAATACTGACTGAAATATCTGAAAAAACATTGTACACAGTCATTAAATTCTTAAAGACTTCTTCATGTTCATGTGTTACTGCAGTTACTGTAGTTTACTGACCGACTGTCACTTTGGCTCTCTTCCTGTGTTTGATGAGAACAGCAGCGATGAAGACAGCCACCACGACCACCACACCGCCCACTGCACCCATGATGATGTAGGTCTGTGGGTCAGGAGAGTGATCTGTAGTCAGAGGACAGCAGTCAGCCAGAGAAGTACAAATATGTGACCTCTCCTCTGAAAATACACAATCTAATGATCGAGTGATTCACAGGATTTATATGTGAAAATGAGCAGATACAGATTTTGATTATCATCTTATCCTAACATCACTTTTCTGTCTGTAGTCAGCTTCTGTCTCATTCAACAAACTGGCAGGTGTGTAGAACATTACATAGAAATGTGTCGATCTTTAATATGGCTGTCGTAATAATAATAATTTAATTTCTACGTGTGAAACTTTGAGAAACTATCAGGTGAAGCCGTGTATCATCTTACCTGGACCAGGTATTTGGTGTAAAATGAGAGAATTTAGTGAGATTTTTATTTTCAGTCTGAGTGATGGAAATGTGTTCAGTTCCATTCTGTCATTTCTGTGGCGCATCCAAAACAGGAAGTGAAATGTTTTGTGAGAAACAGAAGGACAAAAGTAACGCTGCGTTCCATCACCCATACTGCCGCACTATTTAATATGACAGGAAAAGGTTGAGTTTGACCGAGTACAAAGTATGTGAAATCAAAGTCCTTCTAGACAAGTCAGGCCACTCGGCGGCCATCTTGGCGACGCCTCGAAAAGCCCAAAGAGACCAGACCCCTATCTAAATGAATGGAGGCATGGTCAAAACCACCCTTTAGCGTGATAGCTGGACGGAAAAAACATACAGACATGCTCGCCAGTGAAATAAGATACAAATAAAAACCAAAAAAATAACGACTTTACCGTAGAAATGATGTTTAAAACGCTCTTTTCCTACCGGGAGAACTCCACTGCGCATGCGCGGGGATTTACGACACCGACGTCCATCGTACGGCTGAATCTGTGCCGGCTGCTGTGCTCTGGCTCTACTCTGCCTGACCACTGATGTATGGACCAGATAATGTCTAATACATCATTTCTTATCATTCACTCTATAAATTAGATAAAGATCTGAACGCAGTAAATGTTTTACAACAGTCAAACGTCTCTGATGGTCTCTGTCGTAAAAACTAATTGTGCACATGCGCTGGTGAAACAACATGATTGGGCTACAAGTTTCCCGGTTCGGCTGTGACAACGCAGGTGATTGGCTGTTGGTGAAAGGGGCGGGATATGCGCCATCTTTGGCGTCGCAGATTTCCCCATTCAAAATTATCAGAGTGGCCTGTCTCTACAATAATAGAACGTCTCTGGTGAAATGCAGTATGCCAGTAATACCAGGATGTCCTAATACATCAGGTCACATTTTGCAGTTAGCGACCCACAATCCTCTCCACAGCCGAACATATGTCACGGTGTGTCATGAGAATATAAACAAAGCCCAGAGAGCACCAACATTTGACCGCTCGCTGACAGATGACAGACACCACAGTGACACATGAAAGCACATTAAGTGTAAGTACTGTGTTCTCTGTACTCCAAGAGTTTGTGTTGAGGCTGCGACGGATATCGGAGCAAGAGGGTCAAAGTTGAAGGTGCATTGTCATTATAAAGTAACACGTCCCAATTGTATGTATACTGCATGCAACAGTATGTACTTTGTAAAGGCAGCTGCAGTACGTACTGAAAGGAAAAACAAGAAGTATGTAGTGAGGCTGAACGCTCACAGCAGGTTGTCTCATATGACTTTATTATTCATGGTGCAGGGACAGATACAATATACACAGACAAACTGAAACAGCTGTCTGATGAAGTATCAATTTGGAGACTTGGAGATTTGTTGGTGGCAACAAAACTGGATATTTGTGACGTGACATCAGGACAATTTGCAGCTGTGTTTGAGGCGAGAGAGCCAGATAAACCAAACCATGATGTCTTCCTAACCCTGACCAGGTGGGTTTAGTGCCTGAACCTCACCAGAACATTAACGCAGCACTGTCACAACATAAAACTGAAAACTGAACAAAGAGAAACTCAAAGTGGCTCCATAGAGAAATGTACATTACCAACAGTTATTCTGTCCACTTCTCTGAAAAACACTGATAAAATCGTGAATCTTTCATCAACTGAAACTACAAAATAATGGTTGGTGTTGGAACAGAAACAGTGAAAGTTTTTATATGATTTAAGCTGTAAAATGAACAAACAGTGTATCTCAAACACAGAACGACCATTTTAACTCAAAGCTTGGGTTAGTCATGAAAGATGATGTTGACGTCGGTGTGGAAGCTGCTGATCAGTCCAGTCTGGTCGCAGCAGGACGTGCTTCATCATTTTCATAGCTGACTTCATCACCACCCGTACTCACCTGAGAAACACAACACAGCAAATAAGATTGTGACAGCGTTTCTACCAGAGAGTCTGCAGCCTCTGTGCTCACAGAAGGAACAACAGATTGACATTAAAGTCACATCTTTCATTTTACAAATCATACGAGTTGTTTCTTTACTCACATTGTTGTCATCATCGGATGGTTTTCTGTTCCCTGGGGCAGAAACAATAAAAAGGAGCATTAAACATTATAAATATCATTCATATGAAGCAGTTCTATAAAATCACGGTGTGGATTTCCTCACTTGTGCCTCTGATGACAAGAACAGTGATGACAATCATCAGGATCAGTGCTGCAACTCTCAGAGTCAACATGATGGAGCTCAGAGGGACATTTGTGGAATCTGTTGTAAAACAACATGTCAGTTAATAAATACGGACAATATTTAACCCCTGCAAGACAAAATAACCATGAAGTTTCAAATGTTCCTCTTGTGGAAATATTTAATCTTCAACATGTGAAACTTTGAGAGCATCAGGCCGAGCTTTGTATCTGCTGCATGTTATCTCACCTGGACCAGATGTGTCTGACTGATCACCTCCTGTCCCACCTGTGAAGAAAGGTGTGTAGTTAGCTTCTATCTCTATATTCTTCCTCAGCAAAACCTGGCAGGTATGAACAACATCATATAGAAATATGTCCTTTTATTATTGTCATTTTTTAACCTTTATTTATTCTGGGAGGGTTCAGTGAGAGGGATGCTCTCATGTTCAGGACCACTCTGATCACATTCACACTTGGAAGCTGCTCAGTCCAAACACAGTCTGATCTGCTGCCACTGAGCAGCTCCACTGCAGCGGTTGGGGTTGAGGGACTTGCTCAAGGGCACCTCAGTAATGGTAATGAGGCCAACTTTAATATGGCTGTCAGGAAAAACTTTGAGAGAGCATCAGGCCGAGCTTTCTATCTGCTGCATGTTATCTCACCTGGACCAGATGTGTCTGACTGCTCTTCTCCTGTGAAGACAGGTGTGTAGTCAGCTTCTATCTTCACATTGTTCTTCTCATCAGCCAGCTGACAGGTGTATCTCCTGTTGTGGCCACTCTGACGCTTCACAGTGAGAGAAGAGGAACAGTTCTTCTGTCCATGGAACTTGTACCCTTCACCTTCACCAAGCAGCACAGTTCCTGTCTCATCCATCCAGCGGATGCTGATCTGTGGACAGTGATGGAGGTGAGTGTGTGTGAACAGAGAACACTCTAATGTGACTTCACCGTCCCTCTTTGGATCAGCGTCTGGTGGAGATGGAGAGACTGACAGAAAACAAGAGATAAGAGATAATAAGAGATAAGCACAGAAATAAAGATTAATCCCAGCAGAGACATTTTGTGTCGTTCTCTGTCAGCAGGTGGACGTCGTGTGAGGCTTTTCTTCTCTGCAGCAGATCTGTAGCTGATGCTGCAGTTTCCTCTTTGTGGTTGATTAGTGTGTTAAAACAACTTGAGAATTAACACCCACACTGCCCATCATGACAGTTAGGGTCACGTCACTTCTGTTCCTTCTAAACACACTGTACACAACACTCTTGTGTTTCACAATCTGAAGTTGTGTCAGTTCATAGTTTACAAAGAAATTCCATTTTAAGAGCATCTGACTTTGACAGACTTCTTGACCCAAAAATGTAATCCTTTTTGGTATCATCACCCTGTCCTTCCAAAATACATAATCACCTCATTGTTTTTTTTTTGTGGTTGTGATTTTTTCTTCCATTTTGTCATTTCTGTGGAACAACCAACAGAGGACGTGACATGTTTGGTGAGAGACCAAAAACAGAAGAACAAGAAGAAAAGCCTTTTTAGTATCTTTGATTAGCATGTTAGCATGCCCATTAGCATGAAACACACACAGCTGGTGATGATGAAAATGTCATTAATCATAAACCAAAATACTTAAAAACTGAACAAAAACACGAACAAACCAGGCCTCCCGCAAAAAACCCACCCACTTGTTGACAATGCTATGATGGCAGAGGAAGTCAACTGACCACAACAGAACAATCATAAATAGAACATGTGCCATTCTAGCAACTGTGAGCTAAAGAACTGCATTTGAAGAACATCAATATGTGACTTCCAACGCAAATCATGCAGTCAAATAAGGGCATTAATGACGTCTGTCGGTGTTGGTGTAGTTTGGTGGATTGGATGATTGAATTCTGAAGAAACAAGACATATTGGTATTTTAACCATTTATTCATTTAACAAACAGGAGCCTCAGTGGTGTATGGAAGAACCACACACAGCCACAACAGCCTGATCACACACAGAGCAGGGTTTCCCAGAGACTACCTCCAATATTTGGGAGTAGAGAGGACGGAATGACCTGCCAGCAGTCCTGACCTCAACCCCACTGAACACGCAGGCTGATTTGTGACAAATGCTGGTTGCAGAATGGGATGCCATCCCACAGCAGTGGTGACCAGGCTGGTGACCAGCATGAGGAGGAGGTGCCAGGCTGTTGTGACTGTGTGTGGTTCTTCCACTCGCTACTGAGGCTCCTGTTTGTTGAATTGATTAAAGAGAATAATCGCAAAATCTGATAAAGCAAGAACAATTCAGACACATTATCACTGCCCAGAATGAAAGCTAGTCTTTCTGCTTCTTCCCTGACATCTTTGAAACAGGTAAAAAAAATATCAATATAGTATTATGAAATCTTTGCGTAGTGTATTTTTCTGCTATATTGTTTTATGGGACAATTTGAATCATATAATGATCTGAATATTCTTAAGAATGTTTCATATGTTTATCCTTTTCCTTATATCATATTTCCCAATTTGTGCCAGTAAATTGCGTTTTAGTGTGTTCATTGATTCCTTCGTCCTCATTTGTCTGTATTCTGGTTTCTTGACTGGGTAATTTTTTTTGTGTCTAATGTCAGAAACTGTTAAAACTGGTAGATGGTCATTGATATCATTTCCTGTCTGATGATAATCGTATGGTTGCATAGTATAAGCCACTGATTTTCAGACAGTCATTAGTAAATATGTTGTTACAGTTTGGTAAGGCGATGAAGACCCAAATGCAGAAAACACAGGAAGGCAGGATTTAAGAAGCAAAAGGAGAACTTTGTTCAACAAAAGCTGAATGATACATGAAAATTAGCTGTGTGGAGTACCCAGTCAAGTATTTAACCTGAGCCTGCACCTCCAGAGGGTCCCTGTGCTATGGAAGACGTCCTGCCTCGCCCTAGCGGCCCTCAGGACTACAGGCCTGTGGTCCTGACATCACACATCATGAAGACCCTGGAGAGGCTCGTCCTTGAGCAGCTAAGGCCTATGGTCAGGTCCTTCACTGATCCACTACAGTTCGCCTGGGAGTTGAGGACGGCATCATCTACTTGCTGAACAGAGTCTACACTCATCTGGACAAGCAGGCGAGCACCTTGAGAGTTATGTTCTTTGACTTCTCCAGTGCTTTCAACACCATCCATCCAGCTCTACTGGGTGAGAAGATGGCTGCGTGATGCAGGTTGAGGCCCCCATCGTGTCCTGGATTGTAGACTACCTGATGGACAACTTTGTCACTTGGAGTGAACGGAATCACCTGCAGCTCAACGTGACAAAGACAAAGGAGCTCATGGTGGATCTGAGGAGGGTGAAAACACCAGTGACCCCTGTTTCCATCCATGGAGTCCCTGTGGACACTGTTGAGGAATACAAGTACCTGGGGGTGTACTTTAATAATAAGTCGACTCTTTTTCCTCCAGAGGCTGAGGTCCTTTAACATCTGCTGGACGATGCTGAGGATGTTCTACGAGTCTGTTGTGGCCATATATATATATATATATATATATATATATATATATATATATATTTATATTTTGTTCTTAATATATGTTGTTGTATATCTGGAGAGTGTAACAAAAATAATTTCCCCCTGGGATTATTAAAGTATTTCTGATTCTGATTCTGATTCTGAAAAAACAGGTAGTCCAGGTAAACCAGGGTCCAGAGTCTGGTGCTCACCAGAAAGTATTTTGTGGGCACCAGATACTTTCTTGGCGCAAGGGATACATCACTTTGGATTGTGTTGTTAAGTTAATTCATGAACAGTTACAAACATCTGGCCAACTCTGTGGGTGCAGGTGGATGTACACAAAATGCAAGGAGAATAGATAACAAGAAAGAAGAAGTCCATCTGTCTTAATCACCGTCATCCATGTGGTGTCGTACAATAATAATTCACAATGAAATGCAGAAATGGCTCTAACAGGGTTTTTTGAGCATGAAGGCGCTGAGCACAACAGCACAACAATAGGCCTGATGCCTTTTTTAGATGAGGTTACCAGAAATGTACGTAAATAAACAAAATATTGCATAACAGAGAGCAGGATCAACAACCTTTCTGTGTTAACTGTGACGTTTTTCCTGCTCTGAATGAGCGCAGACACGTCACGGCTTCTTCATTATTAATTATTTTTGCTTACTCTGATCTGCCATTTTACTCGATGATAAGCTTCCAAGGACTACACAAAAAATATTTCTCTTTACTCAATTAATCCAAAAAGCCTTCTCATTCTTTCTGATAGCTTTTCATTTGTCTTCACCGCTCTCAATTTAACATGATGCGATCATGCAAAACACAAAAGAAGTACCATGGATAGCGCCACTCAGCCAGCCGTGCCAAAACACTTCAGTATTTAATAAGATAATAATTATCAACAATAATAAAAAATAATATATAGTGAGGGAGCTCTATCAGACGGCGCACAAAATAACAGCAACGGCTCTCCATCTCTCTGCTCTTCGATATTTTGTATTTTGATATTTTATATCTTGGATATAACATGATTTATTTCAAAACTTATCTAAGGCCCACATGAGAATAACAAATTGCCTATCAATTAACTTGTTTTCTTACTTTCTAATATTACTTTTTCCAGGACGAATTAGATGAGACCATCCAACTGTGGGATCCACATGTCATCAGACCATGGAAGAATGACAGGCTACCCAGTGGTCGACCTCGAGTCATGTACATGTTCCCAGAACTCCACACAAGTGACGACCGCATTTCCCCAGTGGACAGAGCTGATGTACAATTGTGTCAGAGTAACTGCACATTTCGACCAGCTGTGCCATGTGACACAGACATCTACAACATCTGCAACATTCTGATGGTGGAGTCACAGCTGCATCTTCCAGCTGATGCTTATCAAGCATTGGATTTGTACCTACATTTGAGGAATGAGATAAGATCCGCTCTCTAATTTGGGACGGAACAACATTTGTATCCATCTAAACTGAACACGTGATCAGACAATTCTTCTGCAGTCCACCATGCTTTATTCACCAAACATTCTCAGTTGTAAACTTTTCCCAGGAACTCTGTAGAAGCTATATTTGGAGTTTTTGATTATTTCTGCTAGGAAACAGGTTTGATCTGTCACTATGTGCACACTGACTGTTACAGACATTAAGAAGTTTTGCAGTGATATTGTGCGCAGTTTTTCAGGGTACTTGACAGCCTGTATATTGTCTTTAGAGGGCAACAGTTTCATCAATGTTGCCCTGTAGTGCTTTTTCAAGTGATGCACGCTCATTCTCTGAAAGAAATCTGGCAAATGACATCATCAAGAGTTCTTCATCCACTGAACCAAGTCCTTGACAACAGGCAAGAACAAAAGCTGGTGATAGTCTGATTGGTCTGATTTTATGGTCCAGGTATCCTTTCAACCACACTCTTCCAGGAGCTTGCCATGCCTTCTCAGAATAGTCCGCTCGTAGTCTGGGTACTCGTTCATCTTCCCCTCACACTGTTCCAAAAAATCTTCCCAGAACGCAGAGTACACCTCTAACACACCATCACTGTCCACAGCTTTCTCTTTTGTAAACTCCATTTTTAGATTAGCATTCAGTAGTTTTGGTTCCATGAAGATATTAATGACATCATCAACTATGTTTACTTGTCTTATTTTCACAAGAAGGAGTTCTTTTTCAAATGGGTCTGGAGATGCTGGAAGACTGCTTGATGATACAGGTCCGTCATTCAGTGTAGAGTGCTGCAAGATTTTTTAAAAAGGTAATTGGGTGTGATTATTGATCGATTAATAAATTGGTGAACAGAAAATGAATCAACGACTTTGACAATCGATATATAATTTAGCCTGCAGAAATGAATTATGCTGTGGTTCTAGATTTGCTGCTTTTCTGTTTTATGTCACAATGCATGGAATATCTTTTGGTTTTGTATTGTTTGGATGAAAAAGTCATCTAAAAACATCAGCTTGGTGTGAGAGAACTTGGAATGACAATGTGTCACTGTTTTTGTACATTTCATAGACAGAATAATGAATAAGGAAAATTCTTTAAAAGAATCAATAATGGCAGTAATGTTTCTTTTTCCAGCACTGTTAGAAATAACTCAGTTCTACACTATACCTGCATACTGCTGAAGTCATATGGATTCCAGGGAAGGGTGGAGTCTTGATTATCACCATCATCACCACAAAGGGGTCTAAAGTGTACTTCAGAGTCATCAAGATATGCTTGGATGGCAAGGGCAAGAGGGGAATCTGACTAGTCACTTAACAACAGGTCTGCATCTTGATTTGACACAGGCATTAAACAGTCGTCTTCAGATCCATGCCTGCTTGTGACTGCCAACATCATCGGAAGACGGTGGATGCAGGACCTCTGTGTTGCTCATCTCAGGAGTTGCCGGTCTTGATTGGCTGATTGGTTCTCCTCTCTGTTGAAAAAACATAACAAACATATTATTGTTACCTTATCTTTATTTTGCATCATCTGGTCAAAGCCGTCATGTGTACTTTCACATTCATGTGATTTAAACTCTTTGCACCTGAGCAGATATTTTTGGTATATGCATTTTTAATGTGGTAGTGAACTCAAAACCTTTTGCCACCTTCCATCATCTTAGCTGCAGTTAGAATTTGAGTAGGATTTACATTTGTTGTTTGCGACACAATCAAGGTCTCTTAAACCCATCTGTGTGGCCTCAAAGACTTCACGAGTCTGTGAGGTTTGAATTTTATCTTTGACATTATTTTTTTTTGTTTCAATTTTGTATTTGATGTTTTGATTGATCAATTTTTGTTTCAACTTTAAAAAGTTTTGTTTGAACATTTCGGCACAAATGAATCTCCATACAACACAAGTTCCATACTGTATATCACAGACTGGGTCTATAAAAATGCAATACTGGGACTTACTTTTTCATGGTTTTCCTGCATTGAGCCACTGGGTGCTGGATGTAAATTAGTGGAGCTCTCTGGATGATCCACTCGATGATCAGTTCCAGTCCTCCAGTGATGACTGTTAGGTTCAACACTAATGAACACCATAAAATCAGACACGGACTCAGAGTATTTTGTCTTTCTTGGCAGAGGGGAAGTACGGATGTCAGCCCTGTGAGTCTGACCAGCAGTCTTCCAAAGATACCTTCCCCTTGCACATCCTTTTATTCAAAAGCAGTTGCCGTGATCGTAATATGATTGGTTAACACAGAATACGGATAACAACATTGTTGTCGTGCGGATGAGCAGATATATGTGTCTTGTGGTTAGCCTCGACCTTCTGTAACATTCCACAGACTTTAAGCAAAGCAGGGTAATGAATTGTAGCATGTGCAAAACTGACAATATTCATGTATTTCATAATTCCAACAATGATGTCTCCTGGTTTTGTGTCAAATGCAAATGCACCTTTTTACTGCCTATATCATCTACTCATTGCATATGAGACATGTGCGACATACAATGCTAATCACACCAACCATAAAGGAAGTGATTCATTCTCCTTGTTGAATTTCGTGAGAAGAAAGACAGATAAACAACATGGCTGTAAGACTAAGATTATTTTGGCCAGATCCACAAAGAATTAATGGCACCTGCTTATTGCACCAGAATTGTGCAGAATTTACAGACACAATCTGCCCCGTTTAATGTCGTCTAATTGAGTAAGCCTTATTTAAGAACACAGATTGGTCTATAATGAACATTGCAAAGAGCACAAATGTCCTACATTGCATGTCTTTGATTAGCAGAAGTGTGCACAAACAAAGCTCTCCACAATCACAAACCAACTTTCATGTATTTGTACTATTATAGTATTTTGCATCTATAACATAATCTACTGACATTCCCTTTGAAGTACAGTACAATAATGTGACTCAAGTTTGATACATGTTAGATTAATGTCTGAATCATACAATAATGTTGTTCAGGTGTCACTGAATGTATGGATTTCATGAAAACATCAGTACTGATTTTCTGTTTGTGGCCCACAGCTGGCAGCAGCATCACAAGGCAGCTGAAACTAAACGTGAGTCTCCAAACTGTGAAAGAGGCTGATGTGCGCGTTTACGCACGATGATCGGCCAGGATTTGATAATTTGATGAGTTAATGTTCTGTGTTCTACTATACATCTATACAGGGCAGCTGTTACACACTGTTTCCAGGTTTATAAAGACCAAAAATGCGCTGAGTGCAAGTCGCTGAGTCCACTTCTGCAGCCATTCTTTGAGGTTCATTATCTTAATGAGCCTGGAGGCACAAGAAGCACAACTGCTTGTGCACAACTTCCTGTGCTGGCCCTAAGGTTTCTTGTGAGAACGAGAAACTTTTCTCGTGAGCACGGGAAAGTATTTCGTGAGCACAAGAAACTTTTCATTTTTATTTTTTTCCCCATGTCCCTTTAGGGGCTCCATACAAATCAGTGAAAACACAAGAAACAAAAACCAGAAACATCACAGGGAGACACTAGGAGACACTGGAAGACACTGGTGAGAAACTCATGGTGGCAACACAGGAGAACGAACTGACCAAGACAAGAGAGAGCACAAAGACTACACACACACACACACACACACACACACACACACACACACACACACACCACACACACACACACACACACACACACACACACACACACACACACACACACACACACAGGGAAAGAACAGGTGAGGGAAAGGAACGGAAAAACACTGGAAGGAGGGAAAATCACACAGAGGGTGGAACTGAAAAGCTACATGTGAGCGCACAATTTCAAAATAAGACAGGAAATAAGAGAACAAAAACTGGGATCATGAAACATTATCTATTAAAGTGGCACAGTGGGATGTTACTGTACTGGGTCTGGTCATTTTTGGAAACAGGCTCATACTGTACATTGTGTTGATGAATTCTTCAGTCATTTTTTGTTTATTTAGATTCAACAGATCAATATGGAAATCCCAACAGATGAAAAGTACTTTCTGACATATTTTTGAAAACATTTCCTCCATCCAGTCCCTGACACATTCAATACTAGACCCTGGTGCCCTGTATATACACAACTAATTATTATATTTTTGTTTTTCTCTGCTCTGTAATAAGTTGTCCTCCACACTTTCTAACAATGATTCAGGTTTTAGCCTACATTCACAGCCACCCATCCTCCACTCTTATTTTTTCTATTTATATAAATGAAATCATATCTGTCTCATTCAAAGTTTCTTCATTCATCAAGTTTCAGATACTATGTTGAATGTTTGTGTAAATTGACTTCAGTATTCCTTGACGTTGTTGAAGTTTACATACAGGTTTCTGCAGCTGAATTGGATTATTGATAATCTGTTAACTGTTTTAATAATTTCATTATTCTGTTCCTCTGTGTAGTAGCACATATTATCATTTATGTCACAGAAGAAATTATTGTCCACATTGATATCATCTTCCATGGCCTGTAAATTGTGGTGACTGTATAAGAACACATTTTATTAATCTAGGAAAATAACATAATTCATATGAAAATGAGGTGGTGCTTCCTCTTCAGTTGACCTACGGTCATTATTCAGCTCACAATATTTCCTCAAAGTTTGCAGCCTGACCCGCCCTACTCTGCCTCTGATTGGTTGGTACTCTTTACCTTCCATTGGGTTGTTTAGATTTAGGCATGAGGACTGATTATTGGTTAGTGTTATCATCTGGGTAAGCCAATCAGAGGCAGAATAGTGGCCCAAGTATGGCAAGCAGCAAGTGAGTAAATATATAAGAAGAAAAAAAAAAAAGGGGCAATTTATCATTGTCACTGTGAGACATATGAGGGTCAGTGTGTAACCGTGTGAAGATGCTCAGTCGTGCAAGAGTCACGGTCAATGAGTGAGACTTGGCAGCTCTGACTCTTTTTCAAACATGAAAAAGAAAATCTCCCAAGATACATTTTTTTTACTCGTTTTCACACAAGAAAAAATGTTTCTCTTCTTAACACAAACAAACTAAGAAATGTTACCGGTTTCACACAATTCTCCCTGTTTTCACAGATGAGGAAAATAATTGAGGAAATATGGAGAAAAAACAGTGTGGATAAAATTTCGAAAATGGATCACCAGGAACTAAAAATTCACACTTGCCAAAACTTCCATAAATGCCATAGAAAATAAAAACATAAGAACAATAATTTAGGCACAAAGCCTTTTCAAACAATGTTCAAACCCAAGCTGAGGCACCACTGGATCCTAAAATATAAATTTCCTGTTGCACCGAGAACTTATTCAATATGTTTTTTGCGGTTGAAAAATAGAATACTGACTGAAATATCTGGAAAACTGAAATAACAACAAGAATGCTCTGCACCTTTGTCACCACTTCTGGTTAATAGACTTTAAAACCATTAATGGGCTAAGTAACACACGCTACACTCCTACTATCAGCACAGCAAAGCTACACAAGCTAGAAGCAAATACTAATACTTAAACATTTAATAAGAACACTGAGGCACAAACTGTCCACTTTCTAACAGACAGAAAACTCTCTGGTAGTTTTTATGACTACGACATTATAACTGTAAGTTTCACTCCCTCTGACTTATTTTGGTTTGCTGACGTAGCTGTAGAGGCAGTTGGAATCATCGTCTGCTTCTGTCTTCACTGCAGTCTTGACTGTAGAATAAGTGACTTTCTCGTCCTCTTTGACCTGTGTGACACAAATTACAGCTTTTACATAATTTACCACAACATTTTTTTATTTATAATTCTAGTAACTCATTGGTTGTTGGTCACACCAGGACCATATATAAAAAAAAATTAAAAATTTCAGGGACTGAGATGAGAAGATCCCCCACACTGCCGAAAGCATATGAACACTTAACATGTACATCCATATGTTGGACTTTGTGTTGTAACTAGTGTCCTGTCCAGTTCATCCTAAAGGTGTTGGACGTATTTGAGGTCAGTCAAGTTCTTTCACATCGAACTATGAAAACCACGCCTCTGTGGAAGTGACTGTGCATGAGAGCGCTGTCATGTTGGAAGAGCTGCCACAACATTGGAAACATTCAATACTCTGAAACATAATTTAAGTCTGTAATAAGATTTAAGACAAACAAAAAATAAGTGGACACCATGCAGTGTATGAGTAACACATCAGCATGTTAATAAAATACTTACTCCATGATTGTGCTGCAGAGCAGACTTAAGATGAAGTCTAAAAATAGAAAACCACAGCTGAATAAATCTGTAGGTGTTTTAAGTCTCTCACCTGTTTCTTGTTGGGGCCCTGTTGGATAGTGTGGCTAACAGTGGCGTAGGTCAGATTGTTCTCTGGCTCATCCTGAGTGCAAACAACACAATGATTCATGAAGCACAAACAGCTACAATTTAGCTTTGTTTTCACAGTAAAGACAAAAAGACTTTCCACATCATTGTGATATAACTTATAACAATGAGCGTGGGTGTACATCATTATAATTTAATGTAAACTTAATTGGGTTTAATAAAAATCACCTGATCTCCTCAGTTTCAGTCATGCATTTGCTTTTCTTTACAGGGACTTGCCAACCAAACTCCAAATATGTGGATGTTTTTTGTATTTTGTAGAGAACATATGTAAGTTCAATATTTCTGGTAAGTAGCTTAATTGTTATCTTTATTGTGATTGTGTCACAATACATTTTACTCACAGGGTATTGGGCTGATTTTTGACCATCTGGAAGAAAAGTTAAACATTCAGAGATTAGTTATTAAATCTCATCATTCTGTACATTTTACACATTATCACATAAATCTTAACAGTTTCTTTGAGTTTGTTGTCCTGGTTAATGTCAAAGTGTCATCTAAATGTCAACTTTGCAATAAAAGTGACATAACTGACAGAATGAAACATAATGACAGTCATTAACATTAATAAAGAATTCTTCAGTTCATGTGTTACTGCAGTTACTGTAGTTTACTGACCGACTGTCACTTTGGCTCTCTTCCTGTGTTTGATGAGAACAGCAGCGATGAAGACAACCACCACGACCACCACACCGCCCACTGCACCCATGATGATGTAGGTCTGTGGGTCAGGAGAGTGATCTGTAGTCAGAGGACAGCAGTCAGCCAGAGAAGTACAAATATGTGACCTCTCCTCTGAAAATACACAATCTAATGATCGAGTGATTTACAAGATTTGTATGTAAAAACTTATCAGATAGGAGAGATTTTGTTTATCATCTTATCCTAGCATCACTTTTCTGTCAGCTTCTATCTCATTCAACAAACTGGCAGGTGTGTAGAACGTTACATAGAAATGTGTGTATTTTTAATATGGTTGTCATGATAATAATTTAATTCCAACATGTGAAACTTTGATAAACCATCAGGTGAAGCTGTGTATCATCTTACCTGGGAAGACAGGTGTGTAGTCAGCTTCTATCTTCACATTGTTCTTCTCATCAACCAGCTGACAGGTGTATCTCCTGTTGTGGCCACTCTGACGCTTCACAGTGAGAGAAGACACACAGTTCTTCTGTCCATGGACCTTGTACCCTTCACCGTCACCAAGCAGCACAGTTCCTGTCTCATTCATCCAGCGGATGCTGATCTGTGGACAGTGATGGAGGTGAGTGTGTGTGAACAGAGAACAATCTAATGTGACTTCACCGTCCCTCTTTGGATCAGCGTCTGGTGGAGATGGAGAGACTGACAGAAAACAAGAGATAAGTGTTCAGTCAGTGTGAAAAATGTTTGGAGGACTTTACTACAAGGTCTGAACAAGTTTCTCTTCATCTTCTGTCTTCATTGTTTTACTGAATTCAAATGTGAAGGTGTACTGAAATAAATGGAATCAAGACCTTTCAGTGTTGTTTCAACAATACAAATGACTTGATCAAATGAAAAGTGAAACCTGTAAAGAAAATGTATGAGCAGATTGATTTGTGGATCTCTGTAAACTGGGGGAGGGAACTTTTTACATGAATGAAGGAGCAGGAGCTCTGTGATCATCTTAAAACAGTGAGGCATTCATTTCACTTTGACTATTATGGACATGATCTTCTCTTCCTTAAATAGAAGGAGTGTCTCCATGTTGACTGGATGAATGATGGCTGCTCATCACTGTTCACCTTCATAAAGACACTGACAGACACCTGTCTGTCTCACTGCTTGTCCCCCTCTAAAAAGACAAGGAGGAAAATAATGAAACTCACTTGTCAGAACACTTAGATATGTAGATATATCTGTATGAGGATCGCCCCCCTGCCGACAGGTGTAGCGACCAGCATCCTCAGTAGTGATGTTTTTAATGGTCAAAGAGCAGGAAGTGTCCAGACTCAACCTGACAGCTCGGACTGAGTCCATCTTAACTTTTCCTTTTGAAACCTCAATGAAAGTCTGAGATAGATCTTTGTCGTACAGCCATGTAACATGAGAGCATGTTGGATCATCGTGTAATTCTCTGCTACAGGACAGGGTGGCATCAGGTCCAGCTCTGCTGTAGAGATATTTTACTTCTCCACTGACACCTGCTGGAAAGAAAAGAACACATGTTCTGTAAGAAATGACACATTATATATAAAATATCTGCATGGAGACTAAACAGTTAACAACAGTTAACAACTGTGAGGATTCTATTTTGTTTTTTAATCAACAAAGAACTGACAAAGATCGTCCAGGTCTGAATTGGGCTTTTACATTTCCAATGACAGAGAGGGAGTGTGTCACCCTCGGCCCTCTAGTGTTCGTGTTCATAGAAGAGACTCATTTTCATTTCAGTCTCAGTTCATCAGTGAATTGTGGCTCTTTAGGATACAGCTTTGTATTATGTGCACTTTTGTCATCCTGTTCAATCCATGTAGTATCTGCATCCAGCTGTAATGTGAATACTTCAATATTCTGTCACATAGGTGGAGTTTAAAGAAAGCAAAGAGAACACAGAGAGCAAAGTGACTATTTGATCATCACTTCCCTGTTCTTCACATATGCATATCATGAGTCTACATACTTCTAACAATCTGAAAATGATTGACTCATAATTATTATCCTCGTCTCACACAACCATCGGCTAATTTACACAACAGAGAGTTCATCAAAGTGTATTAAAGCAGGAAAACAACGACTTTGTCATTTTTCACACTACCGTTTATGTAATGGGAATGGAAACTCCAAACGTCTGTAAAATCCTGATCAACATTTAAATAAGAAAACAGCTTTACCTTCAAACTGAAGCACAAAAATAAAGATTAATCCCAGCAGAGACATTTTGTGTCGTTCTCTGTCAGCAGGCGGACGTCGTGTGAGGCTTTTCTTGTCTGCAGCAGATCTGTAGCTGATGCTGCAGTTTCCTCTTTGTGGTTGATTACTGTGTTAAAATTACTTGAGAAATGGCTCCTATCCTGCCAGGCATTAGAGTTAGACTCACGTCACTTCTGTTCCTTCTAAACAGACTGCACACAACACTCTTGTGTTTCACAATCTGAAGTTGTGTCAGTTTATAGTTTATAAAGAAATTCCAATTTAAGAGCATCTGACTTCCTGACTTTGACAGACTTCTTGACCCAAAACATAATGTTGTTGGTGTCATCCCCCCGTCCTTCCAAAATACGTAATATTTTTTTCTTCCATTCTGTCACTTCTGTGGAACAACCAACAGAGGTAGTGACATGTTTGGTTAGAAACCAAAAACAGGAGAACAAGAAGAATAGCAATGTTAGCATCTTTGTTTAGCATGTTAGCGTGCCCATTACCAGGAAACACAGACACAGCTGAGGGTGATGGGAATGTCATTAATCATAAACCAAAATACTAAAAAAGGGCCAAGCAGCTTTGCGGACTGAACAAAGCAGGCCTCCTATGAAACACACCCACTTGTCTACAATGCTGTGATGGCAGAGGAAGACGACAGACCAGAGAACATGTGTTGAAGGTAGTCATTTTAAGACATTTTTGGTCTCCCGTGTGACCAAATCAAGCCACAAACCCTGATGGTGCTCAATCACGGACATAATTTGGGGTGGGGGGACACAGGGGACATGTCCCCTGCACTTTTTCAGAAGGCTGTTTTGGTCCCCTGCAGTTTTTACCGTCCAAAAACAATGTTACGCTATCGTAAACAGAGACATGTCAAGCACTAGGACCAAGCGGAAAACGGCCGCTCAAGCTGAAGCCTGTTTCCCTTAGTTTAGACCCGCCCATAAACTCCTCGTTTGTTCTGCCTGGATTACGTCAACTAGAAGGATTGTAATATCAGAGGTTTCATTTACATAAAGGTTTGAATCGGTGTCCATGTGCATGCGTGATTGCGTGTGATTTGCGAACGATTCAGCGACCAGCACTCGCTGCAAACCCCTCAACTCTGCTGTCACTCACGGTGGCGCACATTTGTTTCGCCATCGCCCTGATCTCGTGGCGTGCCCGTTGCTGATCCTGTATGTTTATCTCAGGCTCCTCGCTAGCCTTCTTCCTCCCTCCAGCAGGCAGCCTGGCCCTGCTGCTGTCCTCCTCAGACAGATGCTGAAGCTCAGTTTGATTTTTTCGCCAGTCTCTCACTGTCTATGGGTTGACAGAGAAATGTCTAGCGGCTGCTTCTCCCGAGTTTTCCTCTGCATATTTTACGATAGAAATTAGACATTTCAAGTTGTACTTTTTATTGTTTTGCTGCACCGAAGCCATGGCGATCATCAATGTGATATTGACTGACAGAAAGCAGCATAATACATGAAAATAAATAAATTAGACTCAGCATTTATTTGGAACCGTTATTCATCAAAATATACACCTGCACCCGTGTTTAAAGGGACCCTGCGGCTAATTGAAACCTTTACGGTAATTTACGGTACTCAAAGAAATGCGTTACAGCCATCCTGCAACACCTTCACTGGCTCCCAATAAAGCAGCATATCCACTTCAAGATCCTAGTTATCAATTACAAAGCTCTCAATAATCTTGCAAAGTGTCTTTGAGTTCTATTGAAAGTGCTGATAAATAAAATGTAATATTATTATTATTATTATTATCATTATTATTATTATTATTATTATTATTATTACTGTGTAGTATGGAGCCCACCTGGTGACATTGAATAAAAAAAATAATAATGCGTGGCCACGCATTATTTATTTTTTTTATTCAATGTCACTTACTATCTCGTAGCCACGCATTATTATCTCGTGGCCACGAGATAGTTAATGCGTGGCCACGAGATAATAACTCGCGGCCACGCATTAACTAGTTGACCAGGGGCGCTTTTTGGGAATTTGGGCCCCATGAAAAAAAAAATCTAGTTGGGCCCTTGTATAGGTTACCCATGTCTCAAAGGGCCCCTCGTCAGTGCCGGGCCCTTGGAATCTTCCTAACCTTTCCCCCCCTGGCGGCGCCCCTGCTGGTGACATTGAATAAAAAAAATAATAATGCGTGGCCACGCATTAACTATCTCGTGGCCACGAGATAATAACGCGTGGCCATGAGATAGTAATGCGTGGCCACGCTTTTTTTTTTTATTTTTATTTTTTTATTCAATGTCACCAGGGGGGCTCCGTAGTAGAGCCTCAACAATGCAAAGATTTTTAAAAAGCTTATATTTAATGCCAAAGGTGAAAGGCAGCAACTGTTTAAGAAAAACACCAACAATGAAAGATTTAGGGAAACATACAATAAAACCACGGATTACAAATGTGATTTTATACATCCAAACTCATGAGAATTGTGAAACTACGTTCTTTCCTCTATAAAATGAGGTCTGTTTACCATATATTCCAAAAATAAGTGTATTGGTGGTACTGAGTTGGAGTGAAGTTGACTAACAAGGTGAAACACAGAATTGGGTGATAATGTTTTGCTACATGCTTTTCACAACCAGTCAAACCAAAAAAGGGAACAGTAAACTTAAAAGTAGCAATAGAAAAAAAAATTTCGTCCTTGTGCTCAATGATCAGTTAAGGGCTGAGAGTTATTACAATTCATTTTGAAGGTTGTTGTGGCTTTATGGGTTAAAGTTATTGATTTACTGTTTTATTTTTCAGGTTAGGGTTTCTTAACCCTTTGCTAGCAAGTACTTCCTAAAATTAGCAAGCAGCTAAATTAAGCTGAAACGATGTTGAGAACTGCAAAGTTTGTTATATTTGTGTGTACAGCTGTCAGTGTTTTACATTACAAGTAAGCTATAAAAATGACTGGTTGGTTAATAATGTGAATTCACATCTTGTCAGTGGTTCAGCTGCACACAGTCATGTGGCCAATAGTCTGGTGTGAGAGTTTGGCACTTTGCAGTGACAGTTGTCAGACCAATATACTGCACTGTCATGTTTACCACTTTAAATTTACTACCCAAAGTAAAACAAAAGGCAGGGTTTTTCAGTTCAGGTACATGTTTGGACACATTTTTCATGCTACAAGTAACCCCTACCAAAGTGTCAATGAATGTGAATGTTTAGAAGATTGCAGTATTTGCATTGCTTAATTTCTGCGCACCAAAATCTACATTTGCCAAGAATTATAAGTAATACAGGTTCAAATTTAAGCAGCATTATGTGTCTGATAGAGGGGCAGCATTGCATACATGACTGAAGCCATAGGAGGTGTAAACTGACCTGAAGGTCAAAATCAGCAATGCAGTCACTACTGAAACCGCAATAAGATAGCTTTCATACACTAAGACAACGCCATTGTAAAGCATAAAGGTAGTTTAATTTTATTTGACAAGATTTGAGAAGAAGAGGTTGGGGGTCATGTTCGGTGGATGATAGGGGCCCTAGGTTGGTGGCTGATAGTGGTCGAGGTAGGTGGATAATGGGGATAATGGGGTGGCTGTGGCTCAGGGGTAGGGCCAGCGTCTTGTTACGAATGCCGCTGGTTCAATTCCCCTGATCTGCATGTCGGTCAAACTGCTCATGATGTGCTGGTCGGCACCTTGCGTGGCAGCCACCGCCATCAGCGTATGAATGTATGTATGAATTACTGTAAGTCGCTTTGGACAACAGCATCTGCTAAAATGCCATAAAATATAAAAAAAAAAATGTAAATCTAAAATGGGTTGTGTTCTGTCTGTGGATGGTATGGATCGTGTTCTGTGGATAATAGGGGTCATGTTTGGGGGGTGATAGGAGTGTTCGACCCAACAATCCTCAGTGAGCAATCAATTGCCGTTGCCTTTTAATCGGCAGAAACCTTGAGCAGACCTGGGCTCATGGTGGGCGGCCATCTAAATTGACCGGTTTCCTGCTTATACTTCTTCTTCCACTGCTGTTTCTCGTAGAACAGCAGTGGAAGAAGCCTTTGTGACAGAGCAAACAAGCTTGTCTCTGCAGAGGGTTTCTCTGCTGGCCTGCTGACTCCTACCCTGACCTATTGGGGGGCAGAATGTCTTTAATGAACACGACTTTCTGGGGTACGAGTTGGGGTAGTTGGAGATGAAGCTGAACTCGACGTTGGAGTCAGTCTTCGTGGATTCAACCTTCATGTCCACCTTTATAGACTTGTTGACAGACATGTTTGAGCTGATCTTCATGGATTCGACACTCGAGTGGATTGCCTTGGACCTAACCGTGTAATAACAACATCACGTGATGTACTGGGGCCCAAAAACACTTTTCCCCCATAAGCTTACATTGTGAAAGAAGCGTCCAAATTTCAAGCCATTTGGTCCAATATGATGTGGAAAGTTTAGAAGAGCCGCACAATTAAATGATTTTATCTCCATTCAAGTTAGCCAAGTGCTAAACCTGAAGTTAGCTGGCTCGGTTGGTGGAAGTCTCTGGTGCGTATGCTCTTTAGGCTACACAACATGGACGATGCAGTTATTTTATCACCAGGAAGTCATGCCATTTTGGCTTCATGTGCCACTGAGCATCTTTTATAGGAATGAACAGGGCCCCACCTTCAGCACTGTGTCCAGATTTTAATGTTACGGCTAGTGTGCGTTCGTCCTCGGCACCCGTCTTCGGTCACTATCGCCTCCTGCTGGTACTGCACCTTTATACAGGCGTGTACTATTTTGCAGCCAGGTGGGACAAACGGTCACACTAACATGCTGACCTCTACTGGATTGGTGAGTCTATTACAAGCTTCTTTCACAGTGTAAGCTTATGGGAAAATGTATTTTTTGGGCTACAGTGCAACACGTGGCGATGTAATTACATGGTTTGGCCACTATGAAAGTTGGCTTCGAAGCCTGGTGCTCATCCTTGGGACTTGTCTAGACTAGTAGACTGTATTATGCTGCATTCACGTGCTCGTCGGATTATCTCTTATTCTAAAATTTCTCATTGTGGAGTAAGTGTTGATTTACCCCGTGTAATGATTAAAGAGAAATGGCAACATCTGCATTTAAATTGACATTGACAGACTAACCAAGCCTTATCCAGGAAGAGAGCGCAACACTGCATGCTGTTGGGAAAACACACAAAGGAGGCGTTCAGCTTGTGTCAGTTTGACCTCTGCCATTTAATCCTTATGTGTCACATTAAAAGTTACACTGTGAACCACAAGCTGTCCTTCGTCCACAACCATGAACACATCCTGCCAGACAAAAACTGATTTATACGTCGATGTAAAATAACCTTTAAATTCACAGACCAGTTTTGTGGTTAAAACAGAGGCAATTTCATACACAAGTGGTCTCACAGCACCTGGTACATTACATCCTTTTTTGATTTCAGAACTGAGACAACGGGAGCTCTATTTCTGACAGACATTCTTTCAGTTGGGTTTCTTCGAACAAGCAGCGTTCTCAGCATGTTTGAGTCCAGATAACCATTTGTTGTGAGTGTTTTTATTATTCTACTCAGTGCTATTTGCTAATAATTTATTCACAGAGATTAATAAACAGCCAAACATGATGAGAAAAATAAATTATATGTCAAGACCGTAGAAGTTCCACTGAGAGTGAGAGAGAAGTTAGACCTTCAATGGCTAAGAGCCAGAAAACAGAGGAATACGTTCAAACCAAAAAGTAAGTAAAACAGAAGATTTAGCCGTGGTTTGTAGAAACATGCCATCATTTAAAGGTATATTCAGAAAAGAAAAAAGAAAGTTCTGGCAAAATAAGTAAATCTCTCTCTTCTGACCTTTGTGATCAGGCCTCAAAATAATATGTAATCGCAAAACAGCTTTCTTAAATAGTTTTAAAATGTTTTTTGATTACAAGAAAAAAAAATTGACTTTGACAGAATTCATCTGTTCCAAATACACAATTTGAGTCTGTTTTGTAACTGTAAAAGTTGGCAACATTCATTCACACATAAATAAAATAAAAACATTAGTTATACATGTGTAAAGAAAGCTACAAAACCAGAATCCCTTCCACAAGTCAAACTTTTATATGAAATAAATAAAATGAACAAACCGATCAGTAAATAACCCAGAATGTGAGTCATCTCTTCCTGTTACAGACACAATCACTCTTGTGCTTCTCCTGTCCGTTCTGCCAGCTCTGTTACAAAAACCACAAGATGGCGCTTTTCTCCTCATCTCACAAACAGCAGCTGTGACATGCAGATTGTGTGCGCGCGGAACGACGGACAGCAGTCGACATTAAAAACACGTTTCCAGTCATGCATCGGAGTATAAAACTTGAAGTTTTGTGCGTCTGTTTCATTTTTGTGCGCTGAACTCTGAATTCATTCACATTTTCTGTTTGGTCCACTGTCGTTTGTCGAACAGAGTAACGCAGCAGCGGCACAGTGGAGTTGTTGAGAAGCCTTTTGTACAAGCCAGTCATGTGTTCTACTGTTTTACTGCAGGTCTCTCGCATTGAATAATAGGAAAATACAACCCTTGTAAGTACTTAAGATAAGACTATATAAGCCTTAATAAAACATAAATGTTCATGATAGCACAATACACATTAATTGTGAGATTACAAGACATTTATAAGCAATTATAGGAACCTTGTTAACTGTGTATAAACTGCTAAGGAACAAAAATTAAACCTTATGAGCTCTTATAATTATTTATCAATCTTTAAAAGGCGGTTGAGTTAACTTAATAAATGTGAAACAATATATGTATTCATATACATAAAGCAACAAAAAGCTTAGTAATTGGTAATAGTAGTTGGGTATTTTTAGAAAAGTTTTTTTAGTGTCTGTCCTGTTTCAGAACCATCTCAGAAATAATCTCTGTCCATACATTACACTTGAAAACGTATATCCCTCACACATTCATGTACACTGGACGTGCATGTGCTAGTGTCAGGAACAGGACGCACACAGGTCAATATTCTGTCACCTGAAACATAGTTTACATGCAGGAAAAAGCTTCGTTTTAAGAAACCTTAAATTGAAGCCTTAATTGAACTCAATAAATGTGCTCATGTTGCTGTAAACAATTGTAAGGAACTCATAGGACTTGCATTTAATTTATTAAGCGTCTATAAACTGTGAACAAGTTTCCTGTAAGAGTGTAGGACTGTTTTATAAATTGACAATAAACATGTAGATTTAAACACTGATATAGTCTTATTTATGTTAATAAACATCTTATAAAGGACTAACAAGGGTCCCATCACCTATTAACTGCTGCGTACGAGAGCCTTACAATTAGGAGTTTAAATAAAATAAATAACTAAATGATCAGCCCCATAAGAGCCAGTCTGTAAGTTGGATTTGGATTAGGACAATCGCATGAAGCATAACCACGGTGCTTGGACTCTTGGCGTCAGTCATGTCAGGGCGCTGTCACAGAAATTAGACCTCTACTCTCTCTACTTTACCCAATAAGGGTTTTTTCGGTAGAAAGCGGATGTCCATGCGAAGATTCAACAACTTCTTTCATTTCAGCGTCTCACTAAACTCCTGCGTCCGCCGGTGTGAGTCTACTCCTGTTTTATCTGTAAGACTCACGTGTGGGGATGCAGCAATTAACCAATTTCACCAGTAACAGCAGTTTGAAAACGTCACGGTTGTGTCAGTGTTCCTGGGTAGTGACAAGTTGCACTGGTAAAAATGCCACTTGAATACAAATGAATACAAGGCGTTTCTTTTTTTGCAATAAGAAAAGAATCTGCCAATGGAACATGTGAAGATTGTCCACAAACAACATATCCCATAGATGTCACAGGAATGCTTCTTTCTAGGTGACTGAGTCTTACATTAAGTGTGATAAGATGGTTCTGAGTAGAAATTAGACAAATATACTTTGTTAGGGAGTTGGTCGGGAATTGAAAGCCACATTCTTTAACTTTTACTTAAAATAACAGCTGAAGAGTCATTTTGATGGTACAGTATCTTGTGATAGGGTGAATGGTGTCTCTGCCCCTTGTTTCAGCATTATGATACTTTTTTATGTTCATTATCATTTACTTTATTATGTGGTTACTGGATTACTTCTGTTTTCAAAAGGCAGGAACTGTTAAAAACAAAGACACAAAGAAGTGTTGTGGGGACAAAATACAATAATAAATACAAAAATTGGTTGGTTCATTTAATACATCTGCAGCGTCTTAGAATGAATTAATGTATCTTAATCGTGATACCGGGGTTTTCTCAGATCATAGTCGTGTCCTCAAAAACTATGATTTGATTGCCACGCAGTCAGAGTCAGTAAAATTGTGCATCCTGCTCGAATCTCTCTTGGTTGTACCGCCGTCTGATTCAAAAGTGTTTGAGGAGACTTCACCGACATTCAACACCGGAGTTAGTTTTAGAATTTGTGGTCATTTCTAGACTCGCTATTAAAGTTTACATCCTCCGTTGCTCCACGTACTACGGCAAGAAGCACGTCGACTGGAGGTCATATCGAACGATGACACTAATCATCCGGTTTTTAAGGGGGCAGCCCCTCTACGTTCCCTCCCCTTCCCTCAACTTCCTTTATCGCCTTGTGGCGGCAACTAATGGGAAGGTAAGTTGAGTGAGCTCAGTAACTTTCATGTACTTATTTGAAATGCCTAGACCGCAGACTTGCTGCTACGTCATCCACCCATTCTTTTGCAGACTAAAGCAAACCAGGCAAAAAGATCTGCCACTGCTCCTCCGCCTGGCTGACAAGATTCATGTGGATTGTCCTTATCCCCAGCAGCTTCACAAGAGGTTTCAGATGGTAACAGAACAAGTGTCATGTGTAGAGAAAAAATTATGAAGGACTATTAGCAACATTTACATTGTTTTACAGTCCAGAGCGTGAAAGTATAATTCAAGTAAACTCAGGAGACGTTGGCCCTGTGCAGCGGGCAGTGGTTGCAGGATGACTCTCTAGTTCGTCCGACCTGCAGCTGCGATCTGCCAAGAATCAACTACAGCAGATCGTGTGATGGTGATCCAGGAATTGGAAGCTTGTTGTTTGACCAAAACTGGATTTACATACAGTTACCAAACGCAGGAGCGCCATGCTTCACCTACGAAACAAATAAAGTGCAGTGGAGCTTCTTTTCTGCATACATTTTTACCGATCCATGTCGATCTTTTCGAGAGGATCCACAAAGTTCTGTCAACTGGAGTTCCTGCTTCGGAGGAGCTTTGACCAGCTGTGGTCATCCTCTCCGGCTTCATTCCACTGTAGATTGTGAATGTGCTTGATAAGACTCGGCTCACATCCCGAAAATCCAGCTGTCCAGTTATCGAGGAGATTATACTTGGGAATTAATATTCAAGTGCGCCTTCAGGTTCTTCACATAGACTACAGTGCCAGCACTTATCCCAGGGCAGCAGGGAGACCTTCTCATCTGTCCTACCGTCCGCTGACCTGGCAGCGTCACAGCGACGTTTCACGGGAGAAGCTGAACGAGGGTTCCAGCTTGACGCCGTTGCTTTTCTCCCCGGGACAATCAGTGGGAAGCTAGGAGAAAAAGAAACGCAGAGAAAGTTCAACAAAATGATTTCCTCAAGGATTTGTTGGAATGGACTAACATCAGCTTTGATGAAGCGAACGGCGACACAGAAACGAGCCCCAAGCTTCTTATTTCTCAGCTGATACTTCCTCAACACAACATTATTTATTGCTGTTTAAAATGCGTGGTCATCAGACGACAGCCGATGGGTTCCAAGATTGCATTTTGGAACTGTTTTGTCTCTTTTGCTCTTGGTTTCCCTGCGTGCAACCAAAACACATTATCTCTACGCTACTTGGACTACAAAAGGAAACCAGAACACTTGTGATACCAACATCTTGCTCCCTTGCCAACAAACTAGAATTTGATATGATTAAAGCATTGTTTAAAGCATTATGAAGACAGATTAATCAACTCAGGTGCCAACTGTTTTTAGTCCATCGCTCTCAGTGTATTTCTTTATATCACCACTAGATGGCACCAAATGAAAACTATAATCAAATCCGGCATTTGTTTCATTGAAGTGGTGGAAATGAGACAGTTCTTGTTAAAGTTGGACAAAATTGTGATTTTTTCTTCTCAAGTCCATTTGATTTATTTTATGAGGCCGCATTTTTGTGAGCAGAAGAGACTTGTGTATATACACTATAAGGGACGGGATAACATCCGATTCTATCACGAATCACAATGAAAACACTCAGGTACATTCTTAAGTTGATCGCGGTGAATTTCCACCATCGGGATATTCGTGAATATCTTCACATGAGTGACTGAAAAAACGGCTTAAAATAAAAATATTAAAAATATTTTTTTCATGGCAAAATCTCAGGTGCCTTTTTAGTGCCATCTAATAGTTTTAATCACATTTTGATGATTGTTGTGATCATTTGACCAGGATCATTGTGATATGAAATGTTCATCTCGTCCTCTGCCTTCTACAAATATTCTTTTCATTTCGGATCTCATCTCGCAAACCGCAAACTAGATTGTGTGAGGTTTCCTTAAGTTGGAATCCTCTGAGCTCAGGGTGAAGAGGAAGAGGAGTTTGATGATTCGTCTTCTCAGAGGGACACTTCAGCGGTGACTCAGCGGGACGATGGGAACACAAATTAAAGGCTGATTGAAGAGTCCAGACGTGCAGAATTAACAGCCTAACGCTGATTTGCAGGGCACCTTCAGAAATCATTACAGATAATCAGCCGGTGGCGACGTTAGAATCAAGAGGAGGAGAGATTTAATAGGTGTGTGTTCAGAGGGGAATTTATGTGAGCCTGAACAGAAACACAAAGGGGACTTAATGTCCAAACTGACAAGAGGCTCTGTTCAGGGAGAGCAGAGAAAGGTTCAAGAATCTGTCTCGTCAGAAGATCACACCACAGGACGTCAGTAGGAGGAGAAACAAAGAGACATTCAGATTGAGTGCTGTCCTCTCTAAAGGGCGCTCCGCAGGGACGGCAGAGGGACATGTGACATATCCTTAAAAATACAGATTCCCATTAAATCCCTCTTTCAGAAAGTCAACAAATATACAAACAACACTTTAAAAATGTGATAAAATGATAGAATGATGAACTTGTTCTGACAATAATGAATATGCACAGAAACGTTCTGCTGTTTAGTCTACTCATGCAGAGCAGTGAAAGACCTCGGATCTACTGTAGACTTTTAGTTTTGTGTTGGGTACAAAGACAAACTTCACATCACCCATAGTGTGTGTTTCTGTGTGTGTTTCTGTGTGTGTTGCTGTGCACTCACTGCGTGCAGGTGGTTGCCGTTGGCTCCCATGTTGACGTTGTGTCTTTTCAGTTCGGACTTGATTAAGGCTGAAACATAAGACAAAGAAAACATTACAATTACATACAGAATGGCCCTCGGTAGAGTGTCCATTACCAAACAGTTCCCTTTGTACTAATTCATAGATACCAGCCACCTAAATACGCCTGATCTTTTTCATCAAGAGCTGTGAATTATTCCTGAGAAATTAATGAAATTATGAAAAATGCCCTAACTCAAAATATTAAGGGTTAAGGGTAGGGTTTCCTTTTTCCTCAGAGTCACAAATAACAACTCAGGAAAAAACCTGAGTGTATTCAATCATTTGATTGATAACAGAAATGGATGGGCAGTTGACCTTCCCTTTCCAAGTGACCGTGTGTCCGGTGGCCGACAAAAGCGTACAGTGATTGCTCCATTAAACGCTGTGATCTCAACAACTCACCTGATCATTTTATTATGGACACCTTGAACATCGCTCATGATCTTAAATCGTCACATCTTCTAATATTTGGGGGAATGGGCACAAATGGATCTTACAAACAGCCTACCAGTCAGCAGTATTCCCAGGAAGATCCAGCCACAGAGGAAGAGGTTTCCAACCAGAGGGCAGTAGACTGAGGTCAGTTTGCCCTGAATCAGAGTGAAAATAATCCCAAATATCTGCACACAAACACAAACACACAGGTCAGGAAACATCACAGGTACAAATCAGCCCTTTAGGAATTGAACGCAACCACATTGCGGTGTCTGTGATACCTGAGCGAAAGCATTGAGGAGTCCTGACGACGTCCCCTCAGACTCTGGGTAGGTGATCTCCACCGCAAACTCGAAGCCCAGAGGAAGGTAACCCGTCATGAAGAACCTGAGACACAGACAGATGTTTTTTAGAGAGTCTAGAGACTTAATCGAGTCCAATTATCTGCTTATATGTGGGATTACAGCCAAACAAACCTGTCACACATCTGAAATACATCTAAATAAAAACGTATTTTAACTGTCACACATTGTCGATCCTAATATACAAATCCAGACACAGAAAGCCTGATCCAAATAATTCACACCGTCCGCGTTGAGCTGAGATTCACATTTCGTATCATATGGCTCTTGTAATTAAAGATAAATAATATTAATCCAATAAATTACAGATTAAATATTTAAAAAGTATTGGAGTGTGTGTTGTCTTCTAAAAGTGAACTTTAAATGTTTATTTATATGTAAACATACACACAGTGCCTGTTTCATAACTGCAGCAGCTGTGTTTAAACCTTAAACAACAGAGAGACAGACAGAGCTCACACCAAGGTTTAACATATACTGTATATCTTGAGGGTAGGCTGACTATTGGCCTGGCTGATCATCGTGGGCCGAAATTCACCTATTTTTGTATTTTTTATTATCGGTATCTGTGTTTTTTGTGTCCGATCGCTGATAAAATGATTTTAATGATGCAGCATCCCTACATGTCACAAGTTATAGCCGATCAGCACTGAATAATATGAATCTACAAAGTACTTAGTAACTAAAGTTATCAAATAAATGTAGTGGAGAGGAAGTATAAAGTAGCAGGAAAATGGAAACACTCAAGAAAAGTACCTCAACAATGTAATTAATTACAGTACAGTAGAGTTTACTGTAACTACAGTAAACTCCATCACTGGTTATTTTCAACTTTGAAACTTTAGATTTTTATTTTCACTGTAGAATCAATGTCCATTCCAATGATCTGGTGTCTTTGACTACTAATGGGAATTTAAAATTGACCCGCAATCATCAAATCTAAGAGATTGGTATGGTACGGCACAGTTATTCTAAACCATGTCTTAACTGAATTTAGAGAACAAAGGTCAGTGCTGTTAATGGACATAAAGTATGAAGGAGGGAACTTTTTGTGCACTGTGCAGAGGTGTTTGTCTTTATGAGCCTCTGATATAACCAGAGACGATTTATGAGAGGATCCATAACATGTGGGAGCACATGTGAGAGCCCGTTTTTTCAGAAATGCAGCAAGGTTGGTAAAGACCAGATGGCCCTGCAGTCAAATATCACAGTTTTCATGTGTGGGATAAGAAGCTCTGCAATACATTTTTACGGTGATGAAAACAGACCTAGACATCTCAATTCAAAATGAACTGAAATATATTCATAATATGATTGAATAGTCACATAAAAAAACAGCATAGCACAGTAAATGTCAGCAACATGAACCCCACTGAGCAAAAACATCCAAAAGGGCCAGAATGAAAGTCAGTGTGACGTAGTTTTTAGATGTCTTTCCAACGTTCACTATTGATGTCCAGGTGACATCCTTACAGGGTTCATAATTAAAGTTTTTACAGTGTAATTTGAGACAAGTTTTTATGACATCCAAACTTTGTGGATTGGAACCTCCTGAGCCACAAACTCAGGAGTCTGCATGCGGCATGAACTCTACCAGGTGAGCCACTCATCAGCTTTATTAATTAGCATGTTTTGGTGAGCGAACCTTAGAAGTTTAGCCTACCTGATGAAAACTGGATCACCAAAACACATATTAACTTGGCTAACGTCTAAAAAAGACATCACAAAAACGTCTTTTCAACGCCTTCAAAGATATTTAATTGACATCTTTGAGATTTCTTTTGGCTCACTGTGGTTTGATACAGTAAATCAGGCTGGTCGTACCCCAGCACTCCAGCAGTGAAGAAGACCAGGTAGATGTTGTTGAGGTCCAGAGTGAAGGTGAAGACCAACATGCCCAGGAACGACAGGGTGTACACGATCAGAGTCGTCATCCTGTGAAACAGCAGCACAAACACGTGAGAAGCAGTCGACTGGTTCCTTTGATTGACAGTCACTACAGTCCTACATCCGGATTCCTCCCACTTGTGAAACTATGGCGAGACATTAAACTCAAACACTGCTGACAGAACAGCCCAACAGGTTTAGGTGAAGTCAGGATTCCAGTGCTCTCTCTTCCTTCGCCCTTCACCCTGATCGTCTCAGGTTTCATTTTACTGCATCTGCTCTCCACGCTGGAGGGTTTATATTGCTCACACACAGGGGCCAGATGTATGAAACAACTCTGATATTACACTAATACACAAAACGTATGTGGACACACCTGCCTGGGCCTGTTCCTCAAGTCTGAGCCTTTTAGGCTCCTTTTCCACTAATTGAAAATCCAACTTGAACCCGCTACGATCGGGCTTTTGTGTGCAACGGGAATGTGCACACTCGGCACTTACACCCGGGTCAATTGATTCTGCAGTAGACACAAGTTTTTATCACCTCGGCCAGGCTCAGCTTTGATGTAAACACAAGACCCGGATGAACAGGTTAAATTCACAGACTGGCTGCCTTGCCTGCAGGAAGTGGGAATGGGGTCAATAAGTGATTTTTAGCAGGCATATAGGCGTTTAAAAAACCTGTGTAGACCAGAAAATCCTGCACCCAAGTCTCCCACAAACCCAGGGAGAGCACCGTATGTGTCACCTACTTGTATGTCTTCGTGTGGTCCAGCCACAGGCCACAGAGGATGGAGCCGACCATTCCTGCAACAACCAGAGTCAAACCGATTCTCCCAGCGTTCAACTCCTGGTCCTGAGGAGAGGAAAGGAGATAGTATATGTTTATTTACGGTATATATGCCGGCATTTATAAAGCGCTTTTTCCCATCTTCCACTACTCAAAGTGCTTTACAACAATCTCACATTGTCACATTCATCCATTCACACACACATTCATCATAGATTCATGGCAGATGACACGCAAGGTGCCGACCAAGGACGTTACATTAAAACCGGTGCTGACACGCTCATCAGGAGGGATACAGCGCTTCCTGTCCAAAGTAAGATACGTCTCACACCGTTTGGGGAGGTCGCCCGAGGTTACTTTGATGTGCAGCCATAAGATCCGGGCATCAAAATCATACATCAGCCCCCTGACATTATCTGAATTACAGATCAGCGTTTATGTTGTCTGATACAAGCAGAGAAGAACACTTTACTGTTACAGAACATAATGGGGCAAAAGGTGCTCGAGATAACTTATCATAATTGTTAAATTCCCAGTGAAGCTAACTATTTCAGTGTATCAGTGTCATTTTGGACAATGGAGTTTATTGTTAATCTAAAACATTCAAAATTTCAAAATCAAATGCCACATTTGAGGGATTGTTATTAACAAAATTAGAATAATTTTACTTTCCAATATCAGCATCAGTTGCAAAAATCTGCTATCATTCAGGCTGTAAAAAATACAGCTGAGTTAAAACACTTTTGTGCACCTTTGAACTCATCAAATCTGCAGAGAAACAGAAAGGTTTCTCCCTATAATCCAGTCACATGTTCTTTAAGTGTGTATGCATGTATGGGCGGGTGGGGGGGTGTCAGGGATTTACCGTGGGTCTGGTGGGAGAGGGTTGTTAAGTCATCTGACAGTTCAGCTGGGAGAGTTTTATAAGTTCATGCAGGGGTGAACATCTCTCAGTGTGTGTGTGTGTGTGTGTGTGTGTGTGTGTGTGTATTGCCAAGACTAGCAGAAACTGAATGAGCATCAGGTTTCCTTCTAGTTGGTGTGTGTGGGAGAGTGAGAATGAAGTGATTCGGAGTAAATGAATCAGTCTTTCACAGCATCATTTTGCCAATCGTGTGTGTGTGTGTGTGTGTGAGGACAGAGTTATGGTGGGAAGCAGGCATGCGTGAGAACAGCTAATGAACTCAGACAATAAGCTTACGTCTCATCAAAGTCATCAGAAGTTTCTTTGTTCCCCTTTCTCTCTCGCTCTCTCTCTCTCTCTCTCTCTCTCTCTCTCTCTCTCTCTCTTTCCGTCCACCATCAAGTCTCCATCCCTCCGTCTTTTATTCTGTACGGTTCAATCATTAATGGTAAAAAAGAAGGACGCAGTGAAATGGGCTGGAAAGGTTTTTCAAAGTGGCACTGTGTGGTTTTGGAGCGGAAATCCAAACTCAGAACGGTGATATTCACAATAATAATGAGGTAATAATACAATCATTCATCTATTCCATAACTGAATAAACGAAAAAGAGGAAGAGGAAAATAAGATTCCCAGAACACTGTTTGAAGCTAGACAGGTGGCAGGGTCCGCCACATATAAACAAAGAAAAACAGAATGAAATTGTGTTGTCCTTTAAGGTCAGTTTGTTTATTCAGTTTAGCTGATGCACCTGAGCCCCAGGAAAAGATCCAACACCCGGATCCTTTCTCACTGACTGACGGACGAGACGACCCACATCTGAACGAACACACCGCGAGCTGACGGATTTACAGTCAGAGAGAAACTTACACAGCAGAAAACAGTTAAGAGATGGTGGCAAAAGGCAACGGCCAAATCCTAAGAGAGCTTCAGACCGTATCAACACAGACATGAACCTCCATTAAGAAACATGTTTGTTAAACAAGACAAAAATTAATGTTTAAAGTTAATACGATCTTATTGACAAAAATAAAAATAAAAGCGCTTACAAGAACCATATAGTGTTCCTCGGCTCGTCCCCACAGAAGAACTGTTTTTCCTCATAGAAGCTTTCTTAAAGTTCTGACTGGAACACTTTGAGAGCGTTCTACCTCGAATGTCTTTTAAAGTCAACCAGGGATTTTTTTGGCTTTTCGAGATTTGGATTACACTAGACGAGATGTATGGAGCCGTTTAATGTTATTTTGCTTCTGTTTTTTACATTTTAAATCAAGTCCCCACATACTTCAGTTGTTTAGGAGAATGCTGCGACGCTGTTTTAGTGTCAAGCTCCAGAACAATGTTCTGTTTTGTGTTTTGTGGACTACGAAGATATTCTGTCAATGCAACTTGTAAACTGTGATGTGTTGCTCTTTTTTGTACAGGCGACATCTATTGCACGTCTGTCCGTCCTGGGAGAGGGATCCCTCCTCTGTGGCTCTACCTGAGGTTTCTTCCATCGTCTCTTTTTACCCTGTTTAAAGGTTTTTCAACATTGCAAGTTTTTCCTCACTCGAATCGAGGGTTTAAGGACAGAGGATATCATTCACTGTACAGATTGTAAAGCCCATTGAGGCATGTGACTGTGATTCTGGGCTAGATAAACACAATTGATTTGATTTGATCTGAAACTTCACCCTTGTATGGCGTGTGAGGAGATAGTGACTGAATTTGCATGTTTTTTTGTGAACTGTTCCTTTTTAGACAGTCTGTTTTAATTCACTCCAAGCTGTGTTTTTTTCTTTACCTCATAGCAGGCCGTGATCATCTGGCTGAGGAGTGTTGAGACAGAGTAGAAGGAGCCGGTCATTATACCTGCAGACGGACGACAACAAAGAGGCCGGGGAGTGTGCGGTTAGATTCAGCAGTTTTACAGTGGAAAGAGGAAATAACGTTTCCAAATTCAGTGTTTCTAACTACAGCAGCACATGGATTCATGTTACTGCAGGGTGAATTTGTTGTTGTACAATCAGCTCTAGCCGTTGTCACTTGCTTTGAGTGTGTGCACATGGTAGGGCTGCACGAGACGGCCTGTCGAGAACAGAAGAATAAAACAACTAAAGTGCGTGTTGTGCTGTCACACATGGAGGAGTCATGTGAGGCAGCGTGTGCCGTGAGACGGTCACACTATAAACATGCGAGTGCAGAGCTCAGTCTCCCAAAGGGGAAAGGTTAAATCTCTGGATTGTTATGTGAGGATTGTGGGTGTTTTCAAGGAACTTTAAGGCTCTGAGGGTTGAAGGAGCAGGTCAACACACAGACTAAAACATGGGTGCAGCCCTGTAGGTACCAAACCAGCAAAAATGCAATAAAACAGAAAAATATGGTAAAAATTAACGTGTGCCTTCGGCTTTTGTTGTAGTCGTTCAAAAATGCTTCCGGAAATTAAGGTCTTGCGGTGTTTAATGCTTACCGTAGGTGATGAGCAGGAGGACAAAAGCTTTGTTTTTTATCAGGTTGAGGATGGACTGTTTGTAGGAGTAATCCTCAGGCAGAGAGTCTGGGAGGACAGCCTGGGCGTGACTGGGTGGGAGGCTGGGGCGGTCCTTTATCACTGGAGAAGACACAGAGATGGTTGTTTAGGTTAGCTTACTATGAAGATCGTATTAACTTTAAACATTCACCTTTTCATCTCGTTTAAGGAACAATTTTATTAATGGAGGTTCATTTCTGTGTTGCTACGGTCCGAAGCGAGATGCTTTGCACTCGTAGGATTTGGCCGTTGCCTTTTGCCACCCGTCTCTTAACTGTTTTCTCCTGTGTATGTTTCTCTCTGACTGTAAATCCATCAGCTCACGGTGTGTTCGTTCATATGTGGGTCGTCTCGTCTGTCAGTGAGTGAGAAAAGGATCCTAATCTTGGATCTTTTCCTGAGGCTCAGGTGCATTAGCTGCTGTACTGTAGCCATTGTCTTCCGCACAACAGTTTGCTTTTTATCTTTGTACTGACTGAATTATGACCATGGTTTAAAGGCAAGAACGAGACTGAAAACAGGTCGAACAACATGATAATGGAACAACTTGTGTCAGCTAGATTTACCATGACAGTGTTACAAGGAGAAAGGACGGTTTGAAAACAAGTGATCAAAATCGATAGAGCAGAACCATATCACCAGAGTAACCGCTAACTGTTGCTACCTAGTGAGCTCAGCTAACAGTGCAGCTATCGACTAAGTGCTGGGAGCTGGGAAACACCCCTAGAAATGCTGGGGTTGTTTACTATCGGCCTGTCACCTCTTGACGTACAAAATGGCGCGTCGCTAGCTGGTTAGCATGCTAACTTCAACAAATATCTCTGCAACAGCATACATAGACGTCTTTGATACAACATCAAACCTTTTTTTCTTCACATTCTGTTGATTTTGTTAATTTTTTAAATATTCACAAATTGCCTTGAAGATGTTTACTCAAGCACAGTATTAACTATTGTTGAATTACACACAATATACAAAATATATGAAATTAAGTGTTTAAGGAGCAACTGCAAAAAACATTGCCTAATAGAATGACAATAGAAGTAAGACAAGTGAGGCACAAGAGTTAACTAAAACTGAACTCAAATAGAAGAAAGTGGCATTGGCGGTGACACTAAGAATAATACTGGCACAGATACCGAGAGGTGGTAAAATAAATGAATAGAAAAAAAATCAATGTACAGGTGCAATGTGACTTTATTTAAAAATCGAGTATGACTTTTGGGGGCTTTTCAGTATTAACCTCTGCTGTAATGTGCAGCCAGAAGTGAGACTGTGGTCACCTCACATGACTTTCAGGGTAAGCAAACCATAAGTGTGAAACTGGAACAGATGGCACAGATGTGTGTGTGTGTGCGTGTGTGTGTGTGTGTGTGTGTGGTGTGTGTGTACCTATAACTGTGAGGATGAAGAGGCCCGTGGAGACCACGGAAGTGCCGTAGAACATGACGCTGATGTTGTGACCCATCAGCTCTGTGTTGTTTTTTGTGTTGGGAACCAAAACTGGAGGCAACAGGAAGCCTATGGCTGTCCCCAACTAGGGACGAGAGACAGAGAGAGAGAGAGAGAGAGAGAGAGAGAGAGAGAGAGGGAGAGAGGGAGAAATATTGTTAACAAACACCATTATTGTTTTAAACAGTCTCTTATCATATTACACATTTGATGTGAGTGTTAGATGACAACATTCATGTCTATTGCTCAGTCATGTGTCATTATGTTCTGTTATATTGTGTTTGCAGTATTTTATTTTGCTTTAATTCCACATATAAACTTGATATGGTCTTATCGCAATACACAATATGCATCTTGATATTTTTAAATCTCCTCAAAAGCACTTCAGATAAACACAGATTAATACTTCTGAGTTTGTATTATAACCCTGTTATTATACAAATATTAAATGGGCACTAGGATATCAGTGAGTATTGACTCATAAATACCTATAGATCATTTGTTCCATAAGTAAATATACAGGCTGTTCTCGGAGGAAAATATCTGTGTGATGGTAGAAAGGTGGCAGGGCCCGCCACATTTAAAAAAAGTATTGACCTTTAAGGTCAGATTGTTTATTCAGTTTGTTTGGGCATAAAAAATAAAATAAAAAAAAAAGTCATGAAGATCTTTCTCTGAAATATCTTCCTTAAAACTACACAGATCACCTTTATAAGACAACACATTTTCAAACTGTTATATAAACTTTGTTTATATCTGGCGGACCCTGCCACCTTTCTAGCTAGTACCCCTTTAAATGTATTCTCCCAAACTACGAAGTGCCTCTTTAATTACCAGTAGAAGATATAACTAATGTCATGTCATGAGATAACAATAAAATCAGTATCAGCTTCATCTTCTGTCTATTTAATCCTCCCCTCCTCTCCTCTCCTCTCCTCTCCTCTACCACACTGACCTGGTTCCCGAGCACGGCCGTGGCACACGCGGTCGAAACCTCCTGCGGTCCGAACCACACCGAGGCGATGCGGGACGGCAGGCCGAGGATGAACACCTGTGCCACTGAGCAGACGACCTGCGCGGTGACGGTGACTCCGAAGCGCCCGGGGCTCACGCTGACGCACTTGAGCCAGGCGCCCGCGCAGTTGAGGCCGGCGCCCAGCAGGGCCGTGAGCCGCAGACCCTTCCGGTCCAGCAGCCAGGTGGCCGGGAAGATGAGCGGCACGTAGACGACCATGTAGACGATGGAGAGCCAGTCCACCTTGTCGTAGGTCACCCCGTAGTACTGGGTGAACACGTTGGCGATGATGCTGTACTGGATCCACTGGTAGGCGTTCACTAACGAGTACAGGCTGAAGACGGCGAGCACGGCGAACCGGCGCCTGGACAGCCTGGTCTCCAGGCTCTTCTCCTCCGCCTCCGCTCCTCCTCCGTTGGGCAGCATCGCCTCTCTCTCATCCGACGGCACCTCCTTCTCCTTCTCCGGCTCCGGCGCCCGCTCGGTGTCCGTCTCCCCGGCCCGGAGAGTCGGCTCCGCTCCGTATGTCGGCTCGGCTGCTCCCTCCGGCTCGGGACTCTTCCTGCCGACCGTGATGTCGTCAGGTGCGCCGGCATCCGCGCGCAGATGCTCCTGCACGAGCTCGCCGGCCACCATGATGCCCGCCGGGTAGTTCCTCTTCTTTTTCTCCGCTGCTGAGAGGAGAGACAGACGGCAGCTAGGGGCGAGGCAGGAAGCGAGGGAACGCGAAACAGAGCTGTTTCCTCATTCGGTTACTTCTGGGTGACGCCGCGATGCATCAAAGAACATCAAAGTCTACAATATGAACCAGGGGAGGACTACAGAAACGATACGACAGAGTACTTGAACGCGTCCTGCTCATCTTCTGTCCTCCGTGTCTGAAGCAGCATGCCGCCTCTCTGGTGCGCCTGTCTCTCTGGTCCCCTCTGTCTTTTGTTCATCCGACGCTGACACACGGCCTTCCGATGCCAGTGAGCCAATGGTAGAGCAGCTCCAGTCTGTAGTATCTGGTACTACTCCCCCAGTGTGTGTGTGTGTATGAATGTAATCGGTGACCATGTGGATCCCATGATGCAACAGTCTGTAGAGTGATGTCAGTTCATGTAAAACCAACGGGTTTACAGTGAACGTTACATTACTGTTACTGCTCTGATAAAAGAAAATAAAGGACTAGTTCATCCAAAATTCTGTCATCCTCTCCCAGTGATGGACTCGTGATGTTTGAGGGGCACCTGTTGGTCTGTGTGGTGGGCAGTGTTGTTGGGAGGTAACTCATTACAAAGCAATCCTAAAACCAAGCATACACGGATTTTAGCCCGTTTTTGACATGATTCATAATATTTTGGGCCCTGTACACACCTACAGGGGTATTTCTTAAAACAATGCTTTTTTTCTATGGCCTTCCGTGCACATGTTTTTTTTTAAACTCCTGCCAAGGTGAAGATATTAAGAAAGGCTGCTGTCAGTGACAGGAAGACACAGGGTTTTCTACTGTCTCTTTTGTTCAGCAGGCTTCTGATTGGCCAGCGTGGCCTTACAATCGATCACGCAGCTCTTCTAGACTTTCCAACATGTTATTGGACCGAATGGCTCTAATTTTGATGGTCAAACCAAACATTTTGCAGCTCAAAAAAACTTGTGCAATGTAACTACATGGTTTGACCTGTGGCGTTCTTCCTGGAGGCTTGTTTCAGATGGGATGTATGCTAATGCTTTTAGCTTAGCAGATACAGTGAAGATTTCAGCTTTAAAATGGGCGTTAATGAAGGCTTTTCAACGTCAGTTTGATGCATTATAGGGGAATTATGAATTACTTTTATCCCAAGACTGATTTCAACCTATCAGTGCACATCATGTATGGCAGATGTTCACGTACATTTTAATGATTTTTCTGGTCTAGCCTGTACATACAGTATGTGAGAGCTCACATTAATGTGTTTAATCTCAGTTTGAGATCATACATTTTGTTTGCTGTCCTTTAAGATATGCGGAAATTTGAATGTCTAACAATCAAATAAACACTTAAACAAATTGATCAAGATGACAAATATAAACCTCCGTGCTTCCGGTCAGCTCTTATAACGCCTGTAAAGTCGCCGCTTTGTCCACATAATCAGCCCGTCCATATGTTCAGGCTGTTATCTGCTCTAATCCTAATCATCGTTTGACCCACTGGGCCTAAACACTGCAGCAGGTACGTGCTGCAGGTACAATCTAAACACACAGGAGGTTCAGACTTATTACTGAACAACAAACTACAAATACCAGTTTTTCACTGATGTCTGCAAAAAGAAAAAATGCTATAAAACCCCTGTGGACTTGGCCATTTTTGACATATTGGGCTTCACCCAACCTGAAGGCATTCATAACATTCACACCAGGATAGGAAGCTGCATTTAACTTCCCTCTCTTGTTCCAAGTCCGCTGCAACATACACAAGACATGCGCTCTGGTAAAGTCTCCTGTGTTGAAATCTTCCAATTTCAAACTGGGCCACGTCATTCTGAAGTTTGGGAATGGCTGCTGTAGTAAATACGAGGAAACAAGAACTCATACTAGCCCAGTAAGTGTATGCACTTGCACCTTTAGTACATTAGATCCCTCTGCTGTATGTAGGTCTTTCTCAGGAGGATCAAATAACCTCTGACTGCAGTGCTGCTTTGGTTTGAGAGGACAGGAGTGAGGAAGGGAGCGCTCACTCTGTGTCTGTTTTCAGGTACCAAGAGGAAAAAAAACTATTGCTGTTACTGGATCGTGTGATAAACACTGTCTTGTGGTACATGAAATAATACAGTCTATATTTGTCTCCATCTGGCCCAAAGTCTGTAGTTTGTAAAGTTGTTGGTCATAACATTTGTAGGGTTGTTAAAGGTGCGATGTGTAAGAATTCCAGCTTAAACATTCAAAATGAAGATGGACTAGTGAGTAGACGAGTCTCTGTGTCTGCTGAGATGATGTTTAATGTCCCTGACAACCTCTGTAGTCTCATATAGACAGTTTTGAGACACATTAGCGCTTTATAATTAAATTGTGGGCCAATTAATGATGTATTTTATGTCATAAAACATAACCTGTAAACATCTTAAACCTGTGGTAACCACACACCTTATTTAAGGCATTTAACAGAATAAGAATTCTTAATTATTAGTTAAATTATTATTATTCATTATAAACCGGAAACCAATTAAAAAGGTGCAAGTGGAAAAATGCTAACTTGGTTCGGATGGTTCAGGACCGCAGTCTATAGCACACAGAACAGGAGTAGAGTAAAAGTTAACAGGACTTTTGATCGCCTAAATTCCGACAGAGTAGCTCATCTTTCCACTCATAAAAGATCTTTGGTGCCCAGGTACTCTCCCTCAGGTGTCCCGTTGCTACGGATACAGCAGCATCACAAACAGATACACTTTAGATAATTTATAAAAGGAAAAATACACCAAACCACAGAATGTAAAGACGGAGGCAGCATGTCTGGACCTGAGGAGCGGACTCTGCTGGAGCTCAACCTGCGGAGGGAGACGTGGTGTCAGGTGGAGACGAACCCCCGGCAGTCCTGGGAGAGGACCGAGAGGAGACACTACCGGAGTCACCTGCGGACCAGCCCGGTGCTCCTCACCGCTCTGACCGCCGCACCGCAGCGCAGGGCGGCCGGCAGCGAGCGTCCACCCCCCACCAAGCTCACGGAGAGAAGGCACTTCGAAGAGGCCTGTAAGATATGTACTTAAACCCTTGCTCAGAGTATTTACTTACTCATGATGTGACTTTAGGTGATGCTGTGATATTTATTTGGTGTCTTTATCAAAGTGATGTGACTGTATTTCTTTTAATAAACTCGGGGATGAGAGAAAGATGTTGGAAGGAAGTGGGGGACACTTTATGTCAGGGTGCAAATGTTGCTGCTGCATGTTAGTCATTATTAGTCATTATAAAGCACATACTATGCATAGCAATATTCTACAGCTACCACTAACTAAGAGTTCCCTTAATATTGCTTATTGATAAAAAGCAATTCAGTGGTAGTAAAACAAGTAGTCATTCTCCTTTAATTATTACTTTCCTTTAATCGAAAGTAATATTACCGTCTATTATAAAACACAAAACTACATGTGTTGATAGTGCTCGAACAACTCTTAATTAAGTCTTTATAACTCTGCAAATTATACACTAGTAGGTTCATGCTTATTAATTAAACCTAACCTGGAATATTCCCACTGAGATAAGAAATATCTTTTACAAGGGAGTCCTGACCGAGACAGCAGCATATAACGGTTAATTAACAACGAAGTTCAAACAAATAAACATCTAATTTCAGAGAAGCAACAGAGATAAACCTGTGTCCAGTGACAGTGAAATTCAGTTTTTATAATCTTTCATTTGTCTCAGATAATCAGATTCCATGTGTCTCTGGGCAGCCTTGTTTAAAGCCAACTTGTATGAGGTTTTTTGAAACAAGAATCTTGACAGAAAATTATGAATATTTCCATTTTTTTTTTTTTGCATGCATTGGGTCGACAGCTAACTAAATAATCGGTCGATACATCTATGAATGCAGCAACAAATAAACCATTTCTAACAGCTCATGCCTTCAAATGAACGGGCCCACACAATACATCAACAAACACTTGTTTTCCACAAAAAACTGTTGAAGAAAAGTTGTTTCCTTGGCTCAAAAATCCCCACGGTTGTCATTCAATACATGGAATGTTTTTCTGATGGTCTTGGTTCATGTCCTAATACAGTAGGAAACTCTTTAAAATGCTCAACAACTAAACTATCAGCCGTTTCATCCCCTCCTCCTGTTTTCCCCTCTTCCAGATAAATCACACCTGGTGTAGACGGCTGCTGCCTGATGTGACCCCACAAAGAAGCTAAGAAATACATGCAGGACCTGAACGCACTTCAACCTTCAGGATTTTATTCCCATGAACACTGAACGGAACACACCATGACACAGTATCCAGCTATCATCGCACACGAGCGTTGTTCTCTGCCCTGAAGTTTTCTTTGTGATTGCTCCCGTCTGTCTCAGTAAATAAACCAGTGTGTTTGTTTCCTGTGGATTAACTTTGCTCTGTGAAATATCTCGGCCCTGTGTCACAACTGCCGCGTCATTTGGCAGCCAGTCATGCTCAGGATAAATGTCAAAATAAAAATATGTATTCTTGACTTCTCATGTCGAGTCACCAGCAGGTCAAAAGTTCTGCTTGCAAAACTCTTCATTTTATCAAAAACTAACGACTAAAATCCTGTCAGCCCTGTCTGTACAATTAGATAAATGCTATCACAACATGCTAACACGCTATCTTTACCAACATTGTACATTATACGCTCACACTGCTTGTTAGCGTGCAAAACTTCCGATGCCAACTAGAGCTGAGCGTGATAATTTAACGATTCCTCTGGCGCCACCTTCAGTCAAACCTCTCATCTCAGAAACGTGTGTGCTCTACCTGAGTATTAGCGCCTGTTGGCTTTGGTGAAAAGTCTATAAGCATTTTGTGCGGTGACTTGCTGAACAGTTTGTGGCGACAGGCCTTTGACCTTAGCGATGTGCCGGCAGGACAGAACGATGTTACTGGGTTCATTCCTCACCTGGGAGACAGGAAGAGACAGGAGGAGGTTAAAAACATCTGCAGAGGTGATACAGCTGTGTTGTAGTGTCCGAACGCGATGACTTTTGATTATTTGAAACTCACATGCTCGTCGAGCCCCAACGCAGGAGAGTCGGTCTCGAGACAGATGTGTTCCAGCGGGATCCTCTGGATCAGTTTGTCTCTCTGTGTGATGGTATCAAATCAAAATAGACTGTCACACTGTTATCATCTTTATGAAAGACTGACTGAGTCAGGACAGCAGAGTCACTCCCATCTTCCACTGCTGGACTGTTTCTCCAACCTTTTTGGCTTGTGAAACCTTAAAACAAAGCTACATCTTCATTCAACTGCAGCTGGGGACTCATTTTCCACAACTAATGAACTGGTGCTGGTAGGTGAATTGTAGACATCAAAAGCTTAGACATTATTATCAACGTAGTGGGACCGTAATAGCTTGCTCAGACATGATTTCACCGTCTAACATTCCCACTCGGACGCCATTCGTTGCCATACTCTTCAAGTGGTCACATCTTGTCACCATCGAAAAGTAGCGTCTACAGGTTGAACGCATGAACATTTAGATGTCTCATTTTTATATACGAAAGCAGGTTCGATTGTAGAAAGAAGCAAGAACACTTCCATCGCACCTTGGCGGCGGTCTTTCCCTCTCCTTGAGTGTCGGTATTTTCGCCGTTGCTTCAAACCATCCACTCATATGAGTGCGTTCTACAGCCGGCTTCACTCTGTTCTTTGTCTAGCGGATGAAAATATAGGATCGCATACGACATAATCTGTAGTTGAGTAGAAAGGAGGCAAACAAGGACAAAGAAGGAAGAGGACGACGAACAAAGAAATGAGTTGTTGTTTTTCCGTCAGTCTACATGAAAATTAGCCCCCAGATATAATCAGTGATGTTAGCAAGTCTTCGTCACAATTCGGCCTTCATCACAATAAATGCACGTCTGAGTGACGCGACACTGTCAGTGACGAGTAGAGAGGAACGCACAGGAGAAAACGTTCAATCCTTTTTGATTTTTCCAAAAAAGAAATACCGTAACTGTAACAGTTCAAACTGTCTGTTGATTTAATACACATTTGATTATCTGACGCTGCGATCATGATGGTAAATATATGGCTCTAATCTCATCTATATGTACTAAAAGGTTGATGATGAGAGATCAGTGTAATTATAAGCATCTTCCTGATATAAGAAATGTTTTTTTTCCTTTCCTTGTTGTTTGAAATATTGTTCTCTGATGCATGGTTTTAGTACGTCTTTCATTAGAACATCCACAAGCAGCTCAAAGGTCCGGCTTTTTGTACCACTTTAATGCGTCCGAACGCTTTTTTACGAGACAGCAGATAGATTGAACATTTTTTTGGTGGCAGATGAGACAGTTGCAGACAGTTGAGTAAGACATGTCGGCTACTTTATGTGAACGTAACGTGCCAGAGCAGATAAAAAAGCATCACAATAGAGCTTGAATTTGTAAAAACATTGTGGAGGAGGATCCTCTAGACTACCCCCCCGGGCTGAGCCTCCAATGTCCTCAAACCAGAGAAACGCCGAGTTGCATGAGTTTCTTTTTTTACCCATAATGCATCACATGTCAGTGAGAACATCCAGTAGAGCGTCTGTATTTTTTATACGCCTGCAGGTGAGCCAAAGTTCAGTTTTATGGATTTAGCAAAAATGCAGACGAACGCAACAGCTGATCGCTCACATGGGATCAAATATTATCAGTTTGATGATGTTTGCACATTAACTTGAGTCAGTTGACTTGAGCATACAGTATGTTCCCGGAAGACTTACCAGAACTGTGTAATCATGAATGCTATCACGTAAATGTGACCATAAAGCGTATCCTGGTGCTGATGACAGACGAAGTTCAGTTTACAATGGACCAAAGGATCAAAATGACTTCATGGCTTGTGAGCCACATCATCTGTACATGTGTTTCCTCTGTTCGCACCCTACCTGTTGGTTCCTGCACACAGCAGGCGGGAAGGAGAAGAGGTAGCCGGCCCTCACACCCTCCAGAGCTACAGACGGCTTCCCTGCGAAGTTATGAAGCAGAGCTCGACTGACACCTGGCGGAGAAGAAGAAAAAGTCGTAAATGTTCCGCAGACGTGGAAATGTAAACACCAAAATGCAGGCGGACACGCACCTTGCTCCCTCATGGTTGCTATGGTGACCTTGGCGGCTGATCGTGAGTGGACGTTCCTGTGCAGAAAGCAGGAAGTAAGGAGAGTCGTCGCCGGTGTCAGGAGGAAAACAATGGCTATTTCACATTTTGGATCGTTTTGATCTTCCTGTCACAACCTCATTCATACTTTGTGGACAGTGGCTGGTGTTTAATCCCTTACTATAATGGGAGTCTGCTGAGTGGTGGCAGCACATTTTCATATCATGTGCTTCTATGCAAACCAGGTTCAAATGAAATCAAACAGACCTCTTGCTCAGCGGCAGGACTGGGTGTGGCTGTTTGAAATCATTTCTATCATTTCTAGTCTTATGTGTTAAACTTAAGAGCGCAGTAACTGGCAGCTACAGTTGAACTGTATATAATCGTATTCTGTGCAGCTCACACAGGCAGATCCAGCTCTCTAGCGACGTTGAGCTGTTTGACGAAGACGTTCATCTGGTCGTCCCTGTCCTGCTGAGTGGGAGCGCACCACGGCGTGAAGTCCAAACCAATCTGGAAACAAAAGCAGTGAGAGATGTTTTTAACCTCATTAGGGTGACATGGAGCTTGCAGATGCATTGTAACGTGTTCAGTGCAGCAGAAGCAGAGGGAGGGACCGGGCCGCTCCTCCAGCCTGAGCCATAAAAACAACAGTCATGGAAACAGCAGCGTGGGACTGTTGACTTAACTCTGTGATGCCTGAAATCTGCTCCGACAAAACACACGCATTCCTCACACACACTGTACCTACAGCATTAGAGACACAGAGTTAAGGGTGTGTGTGCGTGTGTTTGTGTGTGTGTCACTGATAAAATGATGGAGGGCCTTGGCTGATGTGGAGCAGAGGCTCGGGTGATGGCGTGTGGTCTGCTGTGTGTGTCGGCCTTTATTCTTATCTGCGTATCCCTGTTTTTGGTTTGACAAATCCAATAGCGTGCCGATGGTTGGCATCAAGCAGTCTGTTCGGATGTATCCCATCAGGCGTGAAGCGAACCTTACAGTTCCAAACGATGTTGAATTTGTCAATAAACTTCATCCCATGGGTGATACATGCTGACCTCAACCATGTGAGGACCGATCAAGCTGAGGACACTGAGGACATTTTATCCTGTTCTCTCTTCTCTGAAGGGCTGTTTGAGGGTTAAGACTTGGTTTTAAGGTCAAGATTAGAAGAAGGTTTAAGTTAAAGTGACAGTCAGGGGGCTGCGGGGTGTGTTGTATTAGTCCTATTGTGGAATTACACAAAGGTAGGAAGAGGTGAGAGGCTGGCTTAGTTTTAGGAGGAGAGTAAGAGATGATCTGAAGTTGGGTAAGGTTTTGGTAGTGGACTGGGAGGTGTGCTGTGTGTGTGTGTGTGTGTGTGTGTGTGTGTGTGTGTGTGTGTGTGTGTGTGTGTGTGTGTGCAGTCTACCTCTCCGACAGCGACGAGGCGTTCCCTGTGTTTGTAGAACTCTGGCAGGGCAGCGTCGAGGTCCTGTGGAAAACACAACGGTCATTTAGAGCCGAGAGATTGATTACCATTACCACAAAATTTCATCCAAAAGTGATCATACAGTCATCGTCTCTCTACATTTTGACTACATTTTCTGTTCCTTTTACTCCCTTTAACTCTCTATTGCTCGATTCAGTTTTGCTTTAGTTCAATAAATAATAAGTGAAATTTCTTGCATGAAAAGCAGAGCAAATATCTTTTTTGTTTTCAAAAAATTCAGGGTATTTCAGATGGAAATGAGTTAAAAACAACAATCCTTTGTCTTTTGTTTCTAAAGTCTGTCTTTGTGCTCATTACATCCACAAACTTTCAAGGACTTTTCAAGGTCAAGGTCTGCTGGTGGCCCGGTCAGTCAGAAGTATTAACGCCGGAGTTAATCCCAGCTCAGCTGACCTGCTTCAACAAAGTATCAAGCAATTGGAAATGATTAAATTTGAGCCTTCTGCCAAATGAACCTAGATGGATCATTGACCTGATACAATGAGACTACAGTGAGGCTTCACACATTTCATTACAACTTCATGTTGAACCAAAACAAGTGGATCAACTTTCCACTTGGTGTCAAATTTCCAAGGAAGTTTGTCTTTCAGGGGAACGGTTCACTGTTTGTACAACCTCAAACCCCATGTGTCTGTTCTAATCATCAACTACTGAGTCACAATTCTTGTAAACATGTTTGTACAGTAAAGAATAGCTTCATGGAAATAATAAATACACTTTAATCTCCTACAGAGGCCTAAGAAACACACCCACTGTCTGCTTTTCCTCGCCTGGTCCCCGCTGAGCTGAGCTGCTCATTTTCTCAGAATCATTAAAGTCAAATAATCAAAAAGATGGATGTGGCGTGGACTGTTTAAATACCCGAGGCGTCGCGCTGCGCTGCTCGGAGCCCCCGCCGGCCTGCAGCGGATGGATACCGAAACATGGAGCCACCAGATCTGGATAACTGTGAGAGAAGAATTCATCAGGAACACCCTGGATAATAAATACCACGCCGTCCAGCTGAGAGCAGATGTACGGGTCAATGCAAACATTTGTATCTTTACATTGCGTAACTGCAAGTACGTTTACACAAGTTCTTCCATCACTGTCGGTACAGTTTGGAGGTTCTGGGACTTTGAGGATTCACAAACTGATAATCTGATATTATCATTTGTAATTACATAACACTGAAGACATACAGAGCAGAACTCTGGCAAACTCTCCGACCTCCTCTGTAACGGCAACCAGAGTCTGTACCCCGGCCTGCACACACAAACACACGGGGGATACACACCTTTTCTTCTTCTTATTCTCCAGGGTTAAGGTCAGCCCAGTTACACATTCATCATATAAAACTGTAATGATATCAGTGTCTTGTTTCACAATCTGTTCTGTGGGCAACCATGACATATATAACTGTACACTGCTCAGTCCAACAACAACTTTGTGAGCTCCCGAGTTTAATTCAGTGTGACACAGTTCTAAGTGCTGTATCGTAGGCAGCTGACTCGTTACTATGTTTCAGTGCCTTTATCAGAGCGGTTTGAAAGGGACAGACTGTGTTACACTGTTGATGAAAGTTCTCAGTCATACAAGTCATGGTGATTCTAAAACGGAGGGGAGTAGCAGAAACTCAGAGCTCACACATATCCTTAATGACTCTGTAAGGACGCTCACACACAGAGTTTCAATTAGTTAGAACTGACGATGCCTCTTGGATGAGAGCTGAAACGTCTTCAAGAAACTGAAACAAGTCCAGTTGCCCACGATACAACACTTAGAATCACCATGACCTGGATGACTCAGAACCTTCATCAACAGAGGAAAACAGTCGGTCCCTTTCAAACTGCTCTGATGAAGGCACTGAAAAGCAGTAGCCAATGTTATTCCTCTTCAACAGATGATCTGATAACTGACCTCTGTGGTCCTCTGGATCACATCCTCCAGATCCTGCAAAGAAGAAACAGTTTATTGATCTGACTGCTCAGTGGTAAGACACAGAAGTGGAATTAAGACAGGCTAGTTCAGAAAATCTGTGGCTAAACTGTGCTGAGACTGTAAATGCTAACAGTGTTTGTAATATGAAATATATTTGTTAAATAATCTAATTAAGCATGAATATGTGTGATACCAATGCAAACTTGACTTACTTTAAAGTGATCTACAACTGATGTAATGAGGGGCAAATACTTTTAAATATGACTTTTAGCATTTAGTTCCTACCTGTTCGAACTCACGGGCAGATATATGACAGTGAGAGTCAACGAAGCCATATTCCATTGAAAATCAAAAAATAAGAGCTTAGAGCAGATAAAACAATAGAAAATCGACAGTTTTGTCGTTCCAAACTCGACTGACAGCTGGCCGGAACAACGTCTGCGTGTTGTTCCGGGGGTACCGTTTGCAGTCGGACCAGGAAGTTGTCTTCAATTCCGGTTTGCGTCATAGAAAAATATAAACAAAGTTGGCGGTAAAGATGGAGCCGGTAGAGAGCGAACCCTCGCCCAGCGACGAATCAAACAAAGATTACAGAGTACAAGTAACGTCAAAGAAAAACGTAATGGAGCAGATTAAAAAGTATAAAGACGTTTTGAAGACAGCACTCGACAAACAGCCGGAAGTTGCAGAGGAGACGAAGCGAGTTTTACTGCAGGAGCTGCTGGCGGTGGGTCTGACTCATTATTTACATCTTAAAGTTACTAATAGTATATTAGGATAAATAAAGGGTTAGAAAACTGTTCCTGTCAAATATTAATAGACCACTGAGCCTTGTTTTATCAAGGCTTTTGTGACTACACGTGCTAAGAACAGTTGTCTTTCCGTGGCTTGAAGCGTTGCACACCAAACCCCGTTTGAAAAATCTAAATTTTAGTTTGCTTTGCTGATTACATTCATACCGACAGCAAATAAACAATAGAGATACTTTTAACATTAAAGATCAGCTGGTAATTTCGGTTTAAAGATGATAGAGGGCAGCACTTTTATTGAAATAAAACCTCAACTTTGAAAATGTGTCATCAGGCTCGTAAACACAAACACACGCCAACGAGAGTTCAAGTTTAAGGTTGTGATGATCAATTAATCAATCAGGTCATTTTAAGGGTAAATATTTTCTAATTCTAGCCTCTTTTTTGCGAATTTCTTGCTTTTCTCTGTGCTGATAGTGACAGTAAACTGCATTTCTCAGAGCTGCAATGGTTAATCATTTAGTCAATGAATTGCCAACTATGAAATCACCGGACAACTAATTTGATAACCAATGAATCTGTTTGAGCAAAGTAAAAAAACGTTTTAATGTGAATATTTCTGGTTTCTTCCATCATCTATGACAGTAAACTGAATATCTTTGGGTTGTGAACAAGTAAAACATTTGGGGATGTCATCTTGGGCTTCTGGAAACACCGATCAATGTTTTTTCACCATTTTCTGACATAATATTGACAAACAACTTATTGCTTAGTCGAGAAAATAAATAATCATTATTCGCAGCCCTAGAATATCTTCTATCTCAGTTTTTAACTGTTAAGAAAAAACAAGACACTTGATGACATAGCTTTTAACTTCAGGGCAGTTTTCTTTTCTCTCACTATTTTCTGATCAAATGATTAAATAATTAGTAATCAGTAGATTAATCGAGAATAAAACAAATGCCTTGTTGCATCTTAAAACATGCTGCCCTAGAGATACGGTTAAAGATATATTGCAGACACTTTTACATATTACACTTACAATTGTTTAACGTGACCTACTGATGGCTGTATTGTTTGCTGAAACTGTAAAATAATGAGAAGTATTTGTATCTGTGCAGAACTTTGAGGCGGCTGTTCAGGACAACGTGTTGGTTAATGGACGATCGTGGGAGGAGGCAGCTGATGATGAAGGTGATTCACTGTCATACTCTATAAAATGTTCAATTCTTAATAAATGTTATACTTAATTTCTATTGTCTCTCTCGGTTTTTCCATTCCTCTCTTCCTTTCCCTCCGCTAACACCCTGTGCAGAGGATGCTGATCTGGACAGCCTGCTGGATGACACCATTGTCGAGACCACCAGGAGGCGCCGTGCCTACCCCAAAAAGATCCTGCCCCATGTAGTCCACTCCCTCAAAGCTGAGCGTAAAATCATGGTGGGTGTCACTGTAGCATTGTCTTTATTTAGTTCTGATTAATGTGTGGATGTGTTTGATGTGTCTCGTGTCCACTTTTCTGACAGCTGCTTTGTTTTTTATTCTTTTTTTTTTTTTCAGGGGCTGTATGAGCAGGCAGTCAAACCTCAAGAGGTGCTCAAAGATCCGGATCAAGGTTGTTACCTTTAATCATTTTTATTTGTGTGTTTCTGGTGTTTCCATGTTATGAAAAGATGCTTTAGGGCGATGACACCTAAGAGTTAAGAGGAAAAATGATCTAGCTGTGATTTACGGTGACGTCTTTGTTCTGTTGAAGCTGTCATTTTCACCTGTCATAATTTGTGTCAGTGTTGGTAATACTTCTCTCTGGTTAAAGCAATATTTTGAATACAGTTTACTTGCTCCTATGGATACATATACAGTATATACGTTTAAGTATACACTGGCCATCTGCTTCCCGTTTGATACTCAGGAAGAACTACTTCTCTTTAAGATGGACATTTGAAAGTTTCACCCCCTCGAACTGAAACACCGAAATGCACAAGTGCTCTTTGTTCACCTGTGAGCTTCAGCAGACTTTGAACCCGAGACTGTGATTAAAAATGCAGTGGCTGGTTATGGATACATCATGATTAATGTTACCATAACGAAATTAAATTTCCCTTCTCATAAAACATGTATCTTTACCCGCTGTAGCCAACGCTTGTACAGTGAAATACTATGAGACATTTAGACTACATGGACTACGTGATTATTTGTTAAATCGTAAAAGTGATCACCAGATTGATCAAAAATAAAAATAATTGTTATTTGCAGCCCAGTTGGTGTAATACATTTCCTAACCTAACAGCTGTTGTTGCACGTGTTTCACCAGAGAGCATCATGAACGATTTGTCAGCAGCAGCTCCTGGGATGGTGAAACAGGCCATCCAGGTCATAAAGGTAACACACACATTACAAATGTACGTTGACTAGATGGATATATAGATGCTTTATTTACACGGCTTGTTTTTCCTGCAGTCTATCAACACTCTGCAGAAACAAGCTGAAGGCCTCTGTGAGATCCTCAACATGAAATCCAGTCAGGCCACTATGGAGATCCACAGAGAAGTGTTCGGGTCCAACGGCCAATCAGAAGCTCTCCTGCCTCCTGCGAACGGAGCTTCGAGGAACCGGCAGCCAATCAAGAGAGCCGTAGAGGAAGCAGCAGCCGCTAATGGCTATGTGCTTCTCAGTAAGAAACCTGTGGGCGAGGATGAGCCGGAGTGACACTTCTGCTAACACAGAACAGTGGCGGTGATGAGACGTCATGGACTGATGTGTGTTTTATTTCTGCACGGTTGTGTTTCAAGAAAAGAAAGTGGATAAAAATGACTTTTGAGGTTTTTTCATTTTAAACGTAGGGAAAGATTTTTCTAACACGTATAGTAAAGCTTACCTGTAGCGCTATTTATCCATCTTGATTGTTTTGTTGTGAGTTTTTAAAGACATTTCGGTGCTCACAGCGCCACAAAAACATGTTGAAAAACTCAACAGCAAGTTCTCTTTCCCAGAAATCTCGACCCAGCTACTCAAGACAATCCACAGACCCTGTTAAGAGCAGTTAAGGTTCATGTTTGTCATTTCGTGGTCCCTGTAAAGACATGTATCCACAGTTTAACGTTTTTTTTTCTGTCTGTCCTGTACCCTTTTTAAAAGATAAGTCAATATTGTATATTTTTTCTCCTCGTCAACAACAAATTCTATAAAATAAACAAAAGCAACGATGCATTACTCCGTCTCTCAAAACTCAACCCCCAGAAATAATGTTAGCTAAGTATCTTTCTGCAAAACCAAAGATATGTTCAAGCTGAACGTTTCTTTATGTTGTGTTTTTTTTAGGTTACATTTTCTATTTCTCTCTTGTCACAACATTGTGCTTATGTTCTGGTTAGGTTTAGGTACAAAAACAACTTGTTAGGTTGAGGAAAACATCATGGTTTAGCTTAAAATACCCATTTTGGTTGGCAGCATCACAGATGGAGACGGTCCAAACTCCCGTGAAAAATAGTCGATTTCGGTCGCCACGTAAACGGCTGAAAATGTGTCCAGGTGTCCTCGAAAATATCCAGTGATGTGACTCCAGCTGTGGTCAGCTTTTTGGCAGCCAGGTTGGCTGTAATAACGCCACTCTTCCCTCTGCCTCCTGATGTGAAAGTCAGCTAAAAAGCATTTAATGTCTGGTACAAATGTCAACCTTGGACATTTTGCATAAATGTTAACTGGTGACTGGGCTGGTCTCCCAATACTCTCATCCAAGCTCATTTGTACATACTGAAGATGTTAATCAAACAGGAGGAAATGGTGAGGTACTAGTCTACTTTTAGCCTCATTTGTTGCAGTAGAGTAGTGTGGTGTATGTGTGGATCAATCAGATCCACTGTCATCCATGGATACTGTGCTCACCTGTGGCCCCTCGGTCATATGACTTACAGTTTGTGACCTGCCCTCGCTGCTTCTTCTAAAACGGCAGCGAAATTGAAAAATGAAAAGGAAGCTGAAGTGAAACTGCCGCCTGTTTTCTGTCTGGTTTATTTTAACCTCACTGGACTCAATGCCCAGTCGACAAATAACACGTTTTATTATCAGGCAGAGTCGGCGTGCAGGACACACTCCTGTCGTTCTGATTTTAATGCGCCCTTTGAAATCCCTGTGATGTCAGACTGCGATTCTTCCTGCCATGCTCATCAGAAGGACCACCTCTGTGAAGGGTGTGAGGTAAGATCACACTAACAGGCTGTGTCTTTATGTTCTCATTTTTTTAATCATCTTGCAAAATGTGATTTTTTTTTTTTTAGCTGATGCAGCCTGATCCCTGCTCCAAAGGGAGGTCAAAGGTCAAGGCCATGTTAGCAAACATGAGGGTGCGAACCAACATCTGGTTAAAGCACAATCTCTGCAGTCAGCCTAGTCCTCAAAATCACTGTGTGACAGAGAGGAGAATGCTGGCAAATTATGGTCTGTGTTTGCTAAGATTTGATGTTAAGATTTGCAAATCCAGTTGCAATGAAGCATACAAAACCTAGTGAAGAATATATCTTGGGAATAAAATTCAACTATAAAAACGTAGCTTGCTGATTGAAAGAGCAGAAGATTTAGGATTTAGCTGACTTTCATGGGTTTCAAGTGTGGGTGAAGTCTTGTTTTTCTACACTTTCCAACACTGGGTATCTACACAGGGTGTGAGGACCGACAGCTTTATGGGGACCAAAATTGTGGTCCCCACAACGCTGTGAAATGTCAAAGATGGTGTCCCAACAAAATGACTTCTAGATGATCTCCCCTGATGTACTCAGTGTCTCCCTTCAAAAATATCCACAAAAATAGATCTTGTGTGTGTTTGTGTGTGTCAGGGCTCAGACGACGGGGACAGGAGGCTGAAGAGGCGAGAGAAGAACAGAGTCGCAGCCCAGAAAAGTCGAAAGAGACAAACACAGAGAGCTGACCTCCTGCATGAGGTGTGTGTGTGTGTGTGTGTGTGTGTGTGTGTGTGTGTGTGTGTGTGTGTGTGGGTGTGTGTGTGTGTGTGTGTGTTTACCTGTCCATGCTCTTTGCTCTTGATTATTAACCATGACTGCACTGCCATACATTTGGGGCAATCAAAGAGTAAAGATCAGAACGGACATACGGACATGGACGGAGTGTTCTGTCCTCACTTTGCAGGGTTAGGGTTAGAAAGCCTACAGATACGGACCAACCGAGCAGTACCACTGTTCGGCAGTGTAGCAGTGTAACCGAAAGTTCAAGCGAGACACGACCACAGGACAAGAAGGAAGAAGTGTTATAGATGTCGTATGTGAGTTGATGAGAAGTTTGAAACATCTGGATGATCTAACTTCAGTCGGGGCGCAGGCAGTGTTGTTTTCGTCAACGATGACGATGACGAAATTATTCCGTTGACGCCCCCTTTTTTTTTCATGACGATAACGAGACGGTGACGAGATAAACATGGCTAAAACATGACGAGACGTGTGTGAGTTTTCGTGGACGAGATGAGAATGGACGTAAATAATGCAGGCCTATTCCACTAGCGGCCAGCGGGCCAGATACGGCCCTTTGGAAATTTTTTTATGGCTCGCAAGACTGCCAGTAAATCACAGTGTGTGATTCGTGTGATATAATAACATTATGGTATACCGGTAGCTCTGAGCTACTTCAACAATGGTTCTGAACTGACTCGAAAATATCTATGTCACGTTATACTGCGCACTTACGTGCCGGACAGGCATGCGCTGTGATTGGTTGCTACACCTGCTCTGCGCTCGGCTCGCGGGTGAGAGGTGAAGAGGTCAGAGAGTCAGCTAAGCTAACACCGCTTTGCAACATGTCGCTCTCAAAACCCAACAAACGAAACATTTATTTGGAAAAACGTCAGTTCCAGAGCGAATGAATGGACAAATATTTGTTTTGCCTGCCCGACGAGTAATAAACTGGTCTGTTTACTGTGCAATGAGTGCATATCTATCATGAAAGAATACAACGTGAAGAGGCACTACAAGTCAAACCACGGCTCGTTCTCTGCCAGTTTTAGTACAGCGTCTGCACTATTACGGTTAAAGACCGTATGCTTGCTGTCATTGATGAAGTGGTTGTTGATGAAAAAGTAAAGCGTCACCTCATCCATTTAAAAAGTGCCTCTCTCGAACACATCAACTCTTCGCAGAGTGGAATTACTCGCGAAGGATGTCTCAAGGAAGCTTTTGGAAAACCTCAACAAAGCTGATGTTATGTCTGTTGCTGTGGATGAATCAACTGACTGCACTGACATGGCTCAGCTATGCATGTCAGATTTCACAACGGAGTGCGCTTCAGAGAAGAACTTCTGGGGCTTATTCCGTTGGAGGGACACACCACAGGTGAGGTGATGCTTCAAAAGATTGTCGCATTTTTTAACGAGCGTGAGCTGGATTTACAGAAAGTTTGCCGTTTGCTTACCGATGGCGCTCCAGCGATGATCGGTAGATTACAAGGGCTGGTGGCGAGGCTATCAACTGTCTATTATCATCAAGAGTTATTTTTTAGCCAGTAGTTGACAAATATTCTGTGTGGCTCACGAACCCCCAGTGATTGTCATATTCGGCTCACTTGCTGTTGAAGTTGAATGGCCCTGAAGTAGGGCATCAATTCATGAAAAAAACAGTTGAAATATGTTGGAAAAAAAAAAGTTGAAACATGGAGATGCAAGGTTTCTGTCCAGCACTCTCCAATACTTATTGACCTAAATTAATTTGTTAAAAGACTATACTTCTTCTTTTGTTTCTTCAACTGTAACTAGACTAAAACCTGTTTGAGTTTTCGTCGACTAGAACTGGACTAAAACTATCACACATAGAAATGACTAAAATTTGACTAAAACTAATAAGCATTTTAGTCCAAAAATCTAAATCTAAATGGCTGCCAAAAACAACACTGGGCGCAGGGACAAACAGCAACTAGAACAGCCTGGAGGACATTGGACGGTGACAAAGGAAAAAGTGGAGGTCTAACGAGACTGATTTGAGCCCTCTGGTGGTTGTATTGCTTAACATTTAGGGCATTTGGCAGTTGCCATGCAAGGCGCCTACCAGCACATCAGGAGCAGTTCTTGGGTTCAGTATCTTGCCCAAGGACACTTTAACATGCAGACCAGGGAAATCGAATCAGCAACCTTCCAATAATAAGACACTGGCTCTACCCTTGAGCCACAGCCGCATCCATGCTGATGCAAAGGACGCATGGAAGCAAGTGGACAGTGACGGTTATATTGTTAAACAGACGTATGTATCTCATCCACAATAAAAATACAACCTAGGTATTATTGACTACAGAAGACATACCACTGTTTTCACTGTCCCCATGAGGAGCAGTGAGATTTTTGATTGGAAATTAAATCAAGTACATCTGCACCTAAAACTCAAAGTGACTGAACGCCCCTTTAAACCTTCCACTCTTTGATCATTTCTGCCTCTTCCCGCTCTCTTCTTTTCTCCTTCCTCCTCCAGGCCTGTGAGCTGTTGGAGCAGAGGAACAGGAAGCTGAAAAGAGAGGTACCTCCAAGTCCATTTATCTTGGTTATAATCTGTCTCTGATTGCGTTACATCACACATCGCCCTGTCCTCTCTCTGCGGATCTTCTGTGATCGCCACTGACTGCTGTAGTGTACACGTTCAAAGTGGTTTGCTCCAGATTGGAAGCACATTAAGACATTTAGAGCAAACACAAATCTACAAATCACAGCAATATAAAGTAAATCTTGATTGTCGATTCTGTCCTCAGGTGGACTCTCTGTCCGAGGAGCAGCGACGGCTGACTGAAGCTCTCCGGGCCCACGAGCCTTTCTGTCCCATCACGCACTGCTCCTTCGCCTCCTCTACCTCGTCCAGCCTGCAGCCCGGCAGCATGGCCGCCCGCTCAGTCTGAGGAGAGAAAACATGTTTCCAGTCGAACTTCTGAGGCTCCTCATCATGTAATGCACCAGTGGACCCCTAGGTGGTGCTGTGGACCATGATGAGCTGTAAAGCAGCAATGCAACAGGTGTTCTGTGATGCTGAACTGTATTCACAGCGAAGAGCGCCCCTCTGGTGGTTACACCTTGTACACAGCAGCTCCTGTCCATGATGTGAATACAGTGACAGATTATTCCACCCCGTACATCAGCAGATTAAATTCTCCCATTAGCGCATTTATTGTTGTTTTTTTCTCTGCTGTGCGATGCCATGACTTTCTAACCGCAACTGTAACAAAGAACCAAAGAGATATTTTCCTAAAAATAAAAATAAAACAAATTTGTTTGTTCATGAAATCTTTTACAACGTGTTGAGTTGGATTCAGTTAAACTCGCACAATCAGTCAGTCCACTTCTACTTGTTTTCCATCATCCACAAGATTACCATTACAGTGACTGAAAGTAACTTTAACTTCAAGTACTGCAGGCCTACTAAAACCTTTGCAGACAGGAAATGAGGAGCAGTGATGTGTCCAGTCATTATTACCAAGATGTTTCAGTGGTAACCTCATTTAGCACTATTTCACTGATCAATAATGTGAAACACCTCTTCTTGTTGTTTCATTGCAAATGAGAGTTACATTAATGGTACTTTATGTCTTACTTTAAAGTGTATAATATAGCTTGAAATGTCTCCACTCATGAAGGAGCGCTCCCTCAGTTTTATAGAAAAATTCTGACAAGCAAATTCCGTGATTTTGACCGGACGGCGATGATATTGATTTGATTGATACATATAAGGCCTGCTTATCTTTTCAACCAGCGTTATACGACTTCATTGAGTGTCCGGAACATGTTAGTATATTTCTATTGCAGGATGCGTGACCTCAGTATTTCTGAAAACCTGGCTGAGTCCCTGTGTGTGGTAGAGTATCTTTACAGTGTGGTGACACTACTTTTACATAAAAACTGGCATTAGACCAGTTATCATCATGAAATCATCATCCAAGTCACTAGTTGATGTTCTAGTGAACTGCGCTTAAGGGAGCTAGGCTGCAGGTTGTTGGTTTCTTCATCATCGGCTGATCTAGGATCTGCCCTAAACAGTTGCTTGATTGTGTGCGACTGCTGCGATTTGTCTGAAAAGTTCTACTAATCTACTCATAAACATCAGATTAGATTACATTAGCGAAGACATTGTGACACTGAGATGAAACCTGTTATCACTTAATACTATGAAAATGTATGAAATGGTACATTTATTGCTAGTAAAATTTTGGATCAACAATTATTTCACTGTGAACGTCGACAATTAGTGAAATATTAACCGTCTAAGTTCCTATTTGTAAGAAATGTAGATTTTTGAGTCTCACTCCCAACTCGTCAACAATTGACACTTCTTTAAAATTCATTCACCGATGCGTACAAAAACCACAAGACGTCGGGAGGTTTCCTCTCAAACCGCAGTGAAAAATAGAACACTGTAGTAACTGATGAATGAAACCTGCAAAACCCTCAAGTGTGTCACAAGTTTCCTGTCGTTTCAAGCAGGTTTCGCCAACATCGCTGATTATGTTGCAAAAATAGATGTCTTCTTGGGTGTGACCTCCTTTCACCGAAGCTCTTGAGGTCATCTGAAATCACAGACATGTCAGTATGGACCCATAAACCTCCACCAGAGCAGAAACCTGTGGGGGTTTTTTTTTACGTTTGAGGACACACGCTGAAAGTAACAGTTCCCTTATTTCACCACAAACGTAATCCGCTCCGCAGTTCTCTTTCATTTTTCCTTCCTCTTCCACGCCGAAGTGAATGAAAAGTTCATCTTGATGTACAGGATGCTGACGCAAACCTACTGAAGTGGAACCGAAGCATTTCACTGCTGCAGACTTCTGGGAAACAGCGCTGATGATTATTCCTTTAAAGCCTTTTTATGAGTTCTTGGAAGAAATTTAAAAAAGGAATGATAGATGGAGGGTGGAGTGCTGTCACAGTGCTTCAGTGTGGGATGAACAGCTGGTGTTTGGATGGAGACACACCTACAAATAGATCATGAATACATTCTAAGAATCTGAATAAATTATCAGTACTAATAAATGATTGCTGTTCCATGTGATGCTTGAAAATGGCCCGGTTCTTTGTTTATGTGTGGTTTTAAAAGTGGATTAAAATGTTTAGAGGAAACAGCGAGAGAGAAGCTCAGCGAATTGCAACGAGGTTAATGAGTGCAAATGTTTACGCGATGACAGTTCTTTATTTTATTCTTTATTGGGCACTTTTCCCACCTTTATTACACAGCAGAAGCAGACGTGAAACTGAGGAGAGAGAGGGGGAAGCAGTACCGAGATTCCATGTTAATCGGAAATTTGTACGTCCGCTCACTTGACCCAATTCCACTGTTCAAAACCATAGCGTGATAAAAGCATGTGGACGCCTCAGTCCAGAGACTGGAGCTAGTGGTCATGGCGCCAAAATCTCATATTCACCTTATTTAATATCTTTATATGTAATAAAATATAAGGTGTAAAGAAGTGCTGAACCTGCCAAAAAACATAAGCCACTTTAAACCTTTCTGTGCAGTTGGACTGCAACCAAAAGCCGATTTCACTGAAAAGCAGCTTAATCTATGAGCAACTGCAACAAAGGCAAACCATGTTTTTCCATCATATGTTATCCTGCTTTATATGTTTCTAAGCTGTAAACTTGCCTGAAAAAGCTTCTTTCACTAAAATACAGCTCAATATGTGTGCTGCGTCGTATCAAACAAGCGAGAATACATGTCGTTCCCACTTCTTGGATTAGGAAATATAGAGTCTCAATTTGTTGAGATCAAAAGGAACATAAAATGGGTTCAGCTCATCCAGAAACGTGGTGATATTTTGGATCTCCTGCCTCATATCTTTAGCGCTTTTACTGTTGAGGTCTCTCTCATGCCTCTGCTGACGTCTCCTCTTTGCCTCCCTGATACCAGCTTTTAGTCTTGCTCTGGCTGTGTTGTATGCTTCCTTGCACCCAAAACCACTTGGTTAGGGTTAGAAAAACATCATGGTTGAAATTCCTGGTTTTTAGGTCGCCACGATCCCGGCTGGAGGTTTCCCGACTTCTTGGGAAATATAGTCAGCTTGGCTCGCCAACTGGAAACTTCTTCAGGTGTCCCCAAAAATATCCATTATTGTGACTCGAACTGCGGTCGGCCATTTAGCAGCCTTGTTGGCTTGTAATAATGAAAAGCAAACATAAAATGTGTTATGCTCATCTGGCATCGTAGCATGTGATATTCTGAATCTCCTGCCACGTATCTTTAGTGCTGTTGGTGTTAAGGTCGGAGGAATGACCTTATTGTCTTTGCAATCGCCACATCATTAACACATTTGCTGTATGTCACTGAACATGTATATTCAGTTGTCCCAATATTTTTTGGCCCTGTTGAATACACAGCATTATCTAATTAACTCTAAACGGTGCAGACTAAAACAGAATGCGTCGCCTTTCACAACCTTAATAGATGTATTTACTATTCAAAGACTTAGCTTCTTAATGACCCAACAAGAAACCAGATTTAAGCTCATTTATTGTATTTTCATTGACTAAGCAAAGCAGAGTTGACTCTTTTTTTTTGTGGCTGAAGAAACTCGACTGCCCTTGTATGTCAAACTCCCACACGTCTCTCCAAGCAGGTTAAAACAACCGCTAAGTGTTTGGAAATTGTGTTTGGTTACGCCAACACCTCTCACATCATTTTCTACATGAGTTCTGAAAACACCACCATCATGACGGCACTGGTCGTCTGGAAACCCAGCCAATGTTGCTGGGGCAGGAAGTAACTCATCACTTAGTAGCAGTTCTGAGGAATACAGTTGAGAGCCTACACAGACTCACGTAAATGATGAAATGCCAAGTAAACCACATGAACAAATGATCCCAAATACACACCAGACACCCACCACCAAGTACTTGTAAAACTGCCAGGCATTACATAATGTATATGTGCAACATTAGTCCTGAGCACTGGTTTAAACCTGATTCAGTTCTTAGTAATTTCTTAGGTAGCAAAACAATGTGTAACAGTGAATACATCCAACAATGAGGTCAAGAGATTAGATCATCCACTGTCCACTAGCTCTGAGGAAGAGCTCTGTGGATAGTGAGGCCATGTTGGTTCATGAGGAGGAAACAGGCTAAAGATTTTTTAAATCCTGGCTCCAACGAAATCACCCTTCATCACTGAAACCAAAAAGAAGTTGTTTTTTTATTTATTATTAATTAATTAAATTTATTTATTTATTCTTTTTTTTTTTTGTCTTTTGACTCTCCATAACATAAGTTTTTCTAAAAGGTCTATTATCCTGGTTGCATATTCACCAGATTGGCATGGGATTTGATCTGAAGAGAGTAAGTACCTTGATGATGCAATGCTACAAAGCTTGTCAGTTTTCATCACACACCATCTCCATGGAAACACATTACTCAGGGAAACAGGGAGTTGTACATTGTCAAATATTCACTAAATTTCACATATTTGATAACTGCACTAAAATGATTGTTCCTTTGTTCTTATTCCAACAGACGCATGTCTTGGCATACTCCTTATACACTTTACATTTAATACTCTATTGTTGAGCAATCTCTGTCACAACAATTTCCTTATTGACGGAGTGCTTCTTATCTAGTACAAATACTTCTGCAGAAGTGGAATGAATCGTTGTGTAACTTCCCTGGAAGAGTGAGCACGGCAGTGCCAGTGTATTTCGCCACCAGACTTATCAGTAGTTTATTATCAAGAGTGCCTCCATTTGAGAGTTAATGTGTGACTTTGTATAAGCAGTTGTGATGGGCGTCACTGATATAATTCTCACTAAATTACTAAATTATTTGAATGTTTTTCTTACACATTATCTCACTGGATATTAAAATGACATTCGCAGGTAGTTTCCATTAAAGTCCATATTTCAATGGATTCGAGCATGCATCTTCTTCATGCTTATGTCTAGGTGAGCCTCCTAAATTTGAGATGAAATTTAAACCTGTGAAGAATAAAATAATCTTTATAATAAAGAACAAACCATGATTGCCAGTTTATGTCAGATATGTTTGGTTTTAATAATCTGTGATGTTGTTATTTTATGCTTTTATCCTATGTAAGGTGACCTTGGGTGATTTGAAAGGCGCCATCTAAAAAATAAAATGTATTATTATTATTATTGACATTTAAACGGGATTAACCTAAACATAATCAATCTCATTGCATTTAAAATAACACAATTTGTCGATTTTTACAGTTGGGAAGCCAGTGAGGGTGGTGCTTGCACATTTACACATCTCGACACATCCCACCCTGCAGCTGCAGGGGACTTTTTTGATAATTGGTGCTTTGGTTTATGGGCGTGACTCAATCACTTATTTTTCTACCTTTTACCGAAACACATCTACAGTCAGTTAAGAGGCAGAACAGGTGTGCGTGTAGAGAACAATAGACATGTAAACTCTGCAAACCAGAATCATGTCAAATCGTGTAATCGACCTGCCAGTCCATTGTGTAACTGTGGCCTGTCCTACCTACAAAAACAACACGCTCTCATTTCCGTGTAACTGCGCTGTTAATGTTGAGGCAATGGCAGGACAAACAGCTGCCGCGCTGTTTAACATGGTGTGTTGTGCCTTCTCTTTTTTCTCCTCCAAAACTGCGCCCATTTCTGCTTTTTGATCCGTCTGATGCTGACCCTACACCACATACATTTTAAATTGATTTGATGCTATCCAGCCCCCCCAAAAAATATATTTCAATATAACCCGCAAATGAAACGACAAGCGACGTGTTCACAAGTGTGCTACAATGCAGCTACGTTCAGCCCAGGCGCCAGGATAAAATGTTATCAGTTAACGTATCTGCAAACCATATAAATGTCCAAATTTGTACATGTCCCTAATTGACATCTGCACAAAAAGTGTCATATCACATTCCTATTACGTTTATGACCTGACTGTCATATTGGGAAGAGGATGGTGGTGGAATGTCAGGCGGCAAGGCCTCCAAGCGGGCGACCGCAGTTCTATTCTGCATTTCAATATTTTTAAGTGAGAAACCACTGGATGTTTTTAAAGGAGACTTCAGGACAATATTCAGCCGTGTCCATGGCGACCAAAACAGGTATTTTAAGCCAAAATATGTTTTCCGAACCATACCGAAGTGGCTTTATGTGCCTTAACCTAGCCAGAGCATAAGCATAGCACTGGGACAAGAAAGAAAGAAAAAAACTCAGTCTAAAGAAAAGTAAAGTAGCAGCATGAAGAAACATAAGGTTTTATCTTATCTACCGTTTTGCAGAAACATGCTTTACCAACATTTAGTCTGCCGATTGGGTTGCTACATCATATTAGAGAAAATAGGCCAAAGGGACAGCACAAATAACAAGGTTTTATCCAACTTAGAAAACTGCAACAAGCCCTAAAAGTAGTCTAAGATGCAGTAAAAAAGCCACAAAAATTATGCTGTTGTAATGCTGCAACCATAGAGGTTTCTGTACAGAAAATACATATCTGTATGTGTCTGCATTACTCATAAATACAATTTATGATAATATATTTATATATCTTAAATAAACAGTAATTATTGATGCTATATTCAAAACCTGCCCTACCCATGGTAAACTAGTCCAAATCCTTTTCCGCAAAAGCCCAAAAAACAACCAAACTGGCAACACAGACTCCATCACAAGAACAAAGAGTTCTGGTTTGCAGCAAAGTCGAGTTTTTAACCAAGTTTTTTAAATGAATAATGTGCTGATGCTGGAAAGACAGCGCCTGTCATATTTTAAGATTATTTTGAGGGTAACAGCATCAAGTTATCCAGTGTTACTGAAGATTTCCTAGAACTCAGAGAAATATTTGACACGTTTCATGTCAAAATTGAGAAATCCACAACCCTGGGAGCCAAGTTTCCTCCTCTGTTTTATCAGCCCTTCCTCCTCAAGCAGTTTCATGTCTTTATTTCCATCCCCACCCAAAACACACCATTACTCATGGGTAACCACCCTCCATGGACAATGTTGCAACTTATCCCTTGAATAGGTCATTTGTGCATCGGCTCACACACTATATTGTTGTGACTATTTTCGCTGTAACTGACACCATCCGCTCGTTGTTGAAACATGCAGTAGTGTCTCTGTTCTCTTCATATTGTTAAATACAAAACAAGCTCTTGCATATGGTAATTGTCCACCCTGCAGTTCCTGGGGCCTCCTAACAAAAACTAAAACTCAGTTTAGACATTTAGGAGTTTTGGTGCTACAGAATAATTTTTAACGGCTGCAATTAACTGCATTAGTGTAGAATTTGTGATTCCAGAATTATGAAGCCACGTATGGTCTGTATGGCTGTTTAAGAAGCTAACGCTGATGTCAGCCTGTTGGAGAACCTGACACAGAGGTTAGCCTGTTGGAGAAACATACTGATGAGGAACTGTTGCAAAAAGCTAATACTATTATGCCTGTCGGAGAAGCTAACACTAATGCTAGCCCGTTGGAAAAGCTAATACGGATGTTTCCCCACCGGAGAAGATTAACATCAGTATTAGCCTGTTGGAAAAGCCAACACAGAGGTTAGCCTGTTGGGGAAGCTAACACTTAGCCCACTGACGATTCTTTTAAAAATATGGCCAAAGACATTTCTTCTCATAAAAACAGTATACAGTTTCATTTACTGGTCACTGACTAATCTTGGTGTCCCTGCCTGTATTTCCTGTTGCTCCTCCTCAACAAAAGCTTACCAGTAGTCTATTAGAGACAGGCTATGAAAGTGACACAGCAGCAGAGTTCACCACAGCAGCACCACCAGAGCAAATAAGAGCTTGCAAGCAATGTTGCATCATGCTGTGGATGGGGATTGGTTGGCCCATTCGTACTTTACTTAATGTTAACTGTTCTCTGACCAAATCAATTTTATTATTTGGTGGAAAAACACTTAGTCATGCTCCCCAAACAGTACACAAGCACAGGATTTGTACCTTACTCTTGGTAAATAACTTTTCGAAAGAAAGCCCGATCAAAGGAATTGTTAATACATAAAAGGTTTACTTCCATTTCATGTTTTGGTTTTTATTCTTCTGTTTTGTACTTCTTTTGAATTCCGTCCTTTATCATTTGTCTGATCTTATAACAGATTTTTATAGCCTTCGCTTGATCAAATATTTCTTCCTTCTTTGTTATATTTTTCTCTCTCCAGTGTTTCTCCAGGATTCTGTTGTCTGTGCTCCCTTCCTTTTCTCTTTGAAGGCTGTGATCACTTTGATGGCGAAGGCAATCAATCTGATGAACTGGTGATACACAAATCTGTGTTCTCGTTTGTTACCCGCGACCCTTGACCTCGGCCCACGGGATGCTGCTGTTCAAAGATTATGACACAGCCGTTGCATCAGTCACCTTGCCTCCGCTTGTGACTGAGTTGCATTAGATTCTCCCTCAACTGAGAGAATGACAAAGCATCCTCCGTCTCCTTCTCGCCCTCCTCCCCTCTACTTGTGCGTGAGTGTGTACTTTGGCCCCAAAGCCGTGGGTCTGGACCTCGGACTAAACACTTGAGATTTCATTCCCCAGCCAGGAGAGCAACAGCTTGAAAGTTCATGGTGTAATCAAGTTGATTAAGGACTGTGGTAAAAACTAAGATTACTTCCTGGTTAGAGGGAAACTCGCCTCCGTGACCCCGAGCTGACCTGAGAACACGCTGTACAATGCTCTGCTTTCCACGAGGTCCAGAGTGTTGAAACTTCCCACTTCTGCTTCCGCTTCGAGAGAGAACCCGCTATACTCCTCCACGAAGGGGAAACGTACTGCAACTGTTATGAAACAGTCCCACTTTACTGTTGATGCTCCTACATGACCTACATAAGAACACGTGACCCTCAGCCGCTCCTGTATACTGATGATGCGTTCCAGTTGCTGAAGCTGAAGTTTTTTTTTTTTTAAGGCATAGGCACCTTTATTTTTGACAGTGGATATCTTGGAAATGGGAGAAAGAGGGGGTGTGACATGCAGCAAAGGTCTTCCAGCCGGGATTCGAACCAGAGTCCGCTACGTATGCGGCATGTGCTCTAACCGCTCGACCACCTGCGCGCCCCAAGCTGAAGTTTTTAACTGATACGATCTCTGAGCGTTCCAGCTGCAGGACCATCAAAGTTGGTTGACAGTAGCAAAGCCTCCTTGCATATATCAACATGATTGAGGTGGGAAATGACACATTATTGTTTTTATTTTGCTTTTGTAGAAGGAAAGGTACCCAGCCCAACACAAATGCTGTCGTCTAAGAATACACCCTACACATGCTGCCATTGTTGTGAGACGTCAAGCAGTGTACACGTGGAAATTCTGACTTTAGCGGTGTTCCATAGTATTTTTTCCAGTAGGAGGTCGGAAATTTTAAGCTTCAAGTTGCAACATTATTCTTGACACCTGGCACTGGTTTTAATGGCAGGGAGCTGAGAGAGGAATGACGCCAATTTTGTCCTCTGAGGGTACGGCAGCTACACCTTTGTTTGCTTGTTATGTCTTGCTGTTGGCAGCTACTTCTAACGAGCAGCCAATGTCGTTAGCTACACATGTAACCTCAGTCAATCTTGATTTGACTTTGGTTTCAAAAATCAAATCACATGACAGGAGGCAGCGGAAGCAGGTGGGAATAAAAAAGTACCTGATTCATGTATTAAGCAGCACATACTGTGAAGCAATACTTGATTAACGCTTTATTCCTGGCATGTTTCAGCAGAATTTATCATCCAAACGAACAAGACCTGTCCATGCCGCCGCTGACTCTGCCACCAGCCTTCCCAATAAACCGTTAAATTGAAGCCTGCAGTAAAGACAGCTGAACCTTGACTCCCCTCTGAAAGAACGGGGCAGGTAAGGTCACAAGGTACACAAAAGAAAACGTACATTTAGCTTTGTTAGGAATTGGTATTCTGTGTTGCGGTTTTGTGCTCCCCACAGTTTCTGATCCAAACACCACTGTCGCAAAAACAAAACCCAGGTCAGTAACAATCTGTCGGACGCAACGTAGGCGCTAACTACAAACAAAACTCATATCATCAAGACAATGGCTTGTCGTAAAACATAATACTTGACATAAAAACATGTATGTAACGCTGTGATCCTGCCCTCTCACTGAAATCACATAGTCCAGAAACAAATAACATCTAGTTAGACTTAGCTGACAAGCATATCAATGATTAAGGCTGTTATTTACTTTGTCAAACAGTTGCAGTTTCATTGGATTTAGGCACAGACCCACGCTTTGTTGGGTTAAGGAAAAGATCATGGGTTAAAACACCCACAGTAACTCATGTCACAAAAGCCAAAAACTGGTCTCCGGCTCAGCCTCAGCCTGACCTGGAGTCAGTAAGTTCAGCAAATGTGACCAATCTGGGCTCCAAAGTTAAACCTCTCCCTAGTCTGGGACAAGAGTTATATTAGTGAAAGTCCTTATTTCATAGTTAGCTTCAGCCAAAACCACAACTTTCGAAAGAACACCGTGTCAAACAATAGCCCTGCCTCTGAGGGACAACCCTGCCGAACAGACAGGAGAAGAAACTCGAGGAGCGCAGAAGAGGAGGATGTGGTTCCTGGATGTGTGATAAGTTGTAATTAACATACCAGCTGTGCTGAAAACAATATCAAAGCAGGTTGAAACACTTCCCTCAAGCAAGCGGAATACCACATTCTTTCTCAAAGTGCTGTAGAGTTGATGTTGGTCTTCCCCACAGCATTGTATTATGAAATACGCTCTCGGCTCAATTGAACACACTGAAGTTTTTTCCTGTTAAGTGTTTTAATTAAATGAAATGGGTTTCAGGGAATCAATATTACATTAAAGGGATTCAATATTAAAATCCTGTTAGATGTCAAACAATTCAAACACAGCTGAGCAAACAGAGGAACGCCTGCAGTTAACTGTGGCGTCATGTCAAACTAACAAGCTCAGATTCTAGTCACGCAAACCATTTCTGAGTAGCATCACATCAGCAAGGTACAACCAGCAAGCAGGCAACCTGACAAACTAGCATGTATACGTGTACTTATTCAGTTCTATTCAGTTCAAAACACAGTACTCCATGATTAAATGGGGACGATATACTTTTATAGGTCAGAGAACTCTCAAGTATCCGCTGCAAAATCGTAGTTTTTTTTAGCCATTATCCCTTCACGCCAGAGATCCTGAGATGGCAGCCGTTTATTTACAGCTCATTTGAGCAGAATTGAGCTTTTATGCCTGGAGGCATAGAGCCTACAACATGCGTTACAGCGTTGACCCACTCTCCCTTCTTTCACCTCTCTCCTAAATCACTTGCAAGCCAGCCTCCAGATGATTGATGCATCATGTAGCCAATGAGATTTCAAATCCAGCAATATGCAGTTTATATCAGTTTATAAAACCTGCATTTTGCTCTTTGAATAGGCTGTTTTCCCCCTAAGCACTCGTCTTTGACTATTTTATATACACAAAGTCAATGTAAAGAAGGAAACAAAGAACAATAATGAGTTATGGCTCCTGCTACTCACACAGGGGTATTCTGTGGTCACAGATTGGCATTTTTTCGGCAGCGCTGAATATTTCCTTTGAAAAATAAGTGTTAAGTGTCCATTTTGAAATAATGCAATTGTTATCTAATTTGAACTCGGGCCAAGACTATATGATGTGTATTTTCCATCTTAAAGGGGCAGTTATAGGTCATCTACGGGAGATTTTTGCATTCAAAACTGTAGGAAAAATAAATAATTCAGTTTTTTCAAACTCCGAGAGATAAATGCCAGAAGCACTTACAGAGTTTGGGAAAAGCTCAGCTCATAATCTTTAAAAAGATGCCAAAACCATGCCTGTGTTCCAAGTGATTTAACAACAGCTTGGAATTTACTGAGGGGTTAGACTGGAACAGACGTTCAGGATAATTTTACAGACAAATTGTCTGTAGAAGTTAGAGAATGTAAAGATGATATGCTTTCCAGTCACCTCACCGGACCCAGACATTACCCAGAATTAACTTTAGAAACTCATAAATACAGGTACAGCGGTGACGTATTATATTTGCTTTAATAGCCTCAGGGTCAGCATCAGACGGAAAACACGTGAGATGCCAACTTTCAAGCAGCAACGGGCACACCTGGATCAAGTTATACTCGTTTTTTGTTGATGTATCCAGTCAGGTGGGGTTTACTGCCTTAGGTCAATTTGCTGGTTGTTTAAAAGCGTAATTAGCTTCGAATCAGGTGCGGCTCCCCTGGGATGGAACTGAGCTACATGTCGAAGTATCCTTGAGCAAGATGCTGAACCCCAAAATTGCTCCTGATGTGCAGTTGGCACCTTGTCTGGTAGCCACTGCCATCAGTGAGGGTCCTGCGATGAGCTGGTGACTCATCCAGGGTGTGCCCTGGCCTTCGCCCATAGATAACTGGATTTGGCCCCAGTAACCCCCCTGAAAGAAGGGGGAGAAAACATCCCTGCGACCCTCACGGAAAAGCAGTAGAAAACGGAACGGAGCTTCGAATCATACTCCATTAAACTCATTTTCAACAACTTAGTTGGATTGTAGCGACCTTGTGCTTTGTCCTATAGTGGATCCCACCCATCTAGACGACTTAAAGCGGATGGACTTGTGGATTGTCTGCATGGACTTCTGTCATGCATTTCCTGTCTGCTGACAGCTTTAAGTGCCCTACACTTTCCACATTCACCGATTCACACACATATTCATACGCTGATGGCAGACGCTGCCATGCAAGGTGCCAACTGCTCACCAGGAGCCACTTGGGGTTCAGTATCTTGCTCAAGGATACTTCGACAGATATGCCAGGGCTTGTAACCAATGACCTCCCAATTACTGGATGACCCACTCAACTTCCTGAGCTACAATCTGTTGATGACTGTTACTTTGTTAAAGTACACTATTTTGTAGGTATTGACGCTGTACTCATTATTCAGTCACATTTCTCTGGGTGGGAGCTCGCAACTTCACATTGCCAATGTGCAGAAAAGTGTTCTCACACACATTCTCATTCCCAACATGAGCCCCCTGTTCATTGGCCTTACCCTTCTAAGTTTGAAGTGGTGTCAAGAAGTGCCGTGAGCAGTGATGCATCTTTTATTTTGGCATGGTAGGCAATCACTGAGACAGAAGAGGGTTGACTGACAAATACTAATTGGCCATTTGTAGAGAGCATGGTTTCTGATTCTCATTAAACGCCCTCAGTTTCTGTTTGCGCAATAAATCAAGGAGGGTGACTTCACTCTAAAGCATCAGGCCAGAGAGAGGAAACAAGAGTCGGAATACATACGTAACTTTATGTGACATGATTTGCCACTTACCTTTTGTAAGCTGTAAGACTAAACAAAGTTATTTTAACCTGTAGCTCACACTTTCTGAGTAACATAGATAAGAAACTTACATTATGTGGTGTCTTACATGCCATTTACATAAGTTACAAGACTGAACACAGTTATTCTATGATCTTTTTCTAAACTTAACATTTTTTTTGCCTAAACCTAACCAAACCACGACAATTTGACAACGTTTACAACAGTCTAAATGTTATAATATGTCATACTGTGGTAACTGTTTGTCAGGAAACTTTGTTTTAAAGGTTTAACCAGCTGTTGAATATCATGTTTTATAAACCATAGTGATACCATGGCCATCTTCCCCTAATGTTGATACTAAGAGTGGGAAGCTCGAATGCTGGGATAATGTTATGCAGCTATCAACATTGGAACTCTGACTAATTATTAGCAATTTGGCGCTTCCTGATCAACCTGCAATCATGAGGGCCGTTGGGTCACATTTAAATGTAAAACAGCGAATTTGGTCACCCATTCACTAGCGTTAGCATTCAACCACCTCCTAGGTTTCAAAACCATTTGATTACATCCGATGTGTTTCACTTCCATGCTTAAATAAATGTGTCCGAAATGTGCGTCGATATTTTAAAATGACATTTAAATCAATGGAATAAAAGTGTGAAGGACGAGTTCAGATGTCACGTTGAATCTACACCGTTCTTATCGCATCATTTAACACTTCCAGGCAGCTAATAAATGGTTGAATGCTCATGTTAAGTGTTCTCTGATGGAAGCTAATGGGTAATCAAATATGCTGTTTTAACTTGAAACATGGCCTGATGTCCCTGTGTATTGTCACTAATCATTTTTGATTATTAATCAGAAAATGGTGAATAGAAGACGATTTATCAGATCTCCTGTGTTTGTACGACTTGGAACCTGGAACACAGCAGTGCAACATTTGAGCTTTCCGCATAGACTACGATGTCAGAGGAAAATGGCTGCCCTTCTTGCCGAAACTGACACTTGAGGATCAGGTAGAAATTCATAGTTTGAAGCTGAAGGCCAATGACAGGCTGCCGAATTTGACGAGTTGGGGGTTAAGAGAGGAAAGTTCTTTTCTAAAAGTTAAATCTCCACAGATTGAATATTTGTGTTCAACCAGAGCGCGTATCCCACATTTCAGTTGATCCAGTGGTATCCGGGTAGATGGGTTTGTTTGTATTTGAACAGTTGAATGCCACTAATCTTCCCAGATAACAAACATTAAGTCATTTCCCGGAACATGACACACCCCTCCCCACCCTCTCTCTCTCTCTCTCTCAGCTGACATGTCCGGTCTCGTCTGGTCTTGTCTCTTCAGTACAGACAGCTGCTCGGTGCTCACATGTGGGCGAGTTTGTAGGTGAACTCATGTTTATGTAATGAAATTATTTTCTGTGTGTCAAAAAAAAAGCATGACTCACCTAATTAAAAATGGATTTCCTCCAACGGCTTGGGAGCATATGCTCTCTCTCTTTTTTTTTTGTAAAACAAGATAGGGTGCTCTAAAATTTAAATTTACAAACATGACACCATGAGGAGCACAATTTGCAATATATATTTTTAATTAACAAAGTATCAAAAACAAAAGTTAACAGATCACAAAGATGGAAGTACACATTGGTAGTAGCGGTGCAGTTGTACCTGACAGCCCACGGTTTGTTCATGTAGGAGCCAACAGTCGAGCAGCTACAGAAAAAGAAAAAAAAAACAGCCTCCAGTAGAAGAAGGCACGATAACGTACACATCGAACTCAGTGCCTATTAGCTATCTAGCCATGACAAGACATCAAGAAACACAGAAACAACATACACTCCACGAACACACGCAGACGCCTGCGTCCCTTTAACCGTGTGACTCTCAAAGTTTTTTCAACTTGTATATTACACACCGTAAACAATATAAACCTTCTCTGACATTCCTACCATACAAACATAAAACATGGATCTTCAGTCCTACAGTAATGTGCTGTTCATACATACATTTTTACTCTTTTTGCCGTGAGCTGTTTGGATGTTTCCATATAGTGACAAACGGTAAACGCTAACTATGCTAATATGAAAACAATATGTGATGATGATGTTCAGTGCTTGGTGAATGGCTGTGATTTAAATACTGATGAACAAGAGTTTCTTTTTGACATGCTAGGAAGGAGAGGACTTCAGCGCCTTACTCGTGGATGCATGGCTATCGATTGGGAAATACTAATTGAGAAGAAAATATGAAAAAAATCATAAGGGAACTCTCAAAGAGGGGGGGGAATATTTGGCAGTGAGCTGAGGCCTGGATACTGATGAAGTTCAAAATGCACTGCCATAATATTACATCATGTTCCATAACTTCAGAGTCATCTGTGTTAAAGGACCACCCAAAAGCAGACGCAACACCCTTGATACCTAGCTAATGATATCTAGTGAACACAACTTTCAAACCAAGAGTTATTAGCCGTGAAATACGTTTTTTTAGAAATAACAATCTTTTTATGTATTTGCTCTGTCAAGACCAAAAGGGAGGCATCTGGTGTTTACATACAGTAGCACAGAGTTTATGCACAGTCAACATAATATACACCAGTTTTACGTATAAAACAACATTTCTGAAAAATAACACTCATGTACATGTGAAGCTTCATCGTCACAGAAGATGTAAAAAAAACAAAAAAAAAACAACAACACTAGTTCTGTTTACCTTAAGAGGGAACGCAGTGATAAATATAGTGTACTTAAAAATTGTATACAATATTATTTGGGCACAATTTTACTTGCCTGCAAATTGCAAATTATTAAGAAAAGTAAAGTATCGTCTGCACACGCGATTATACGATAGTTTTTTGTTTTTCTCGTTAAGTGCAGAATTTTAAACCCTGCCTGCCACGTATATATTTCCCTTTTGTGGCCGCTACTTCTACCATGACTGGTAGCAAACAACCTGACTTGTAGGTTAGCTCTTAATTGGGGCAGTAAAAAAAAAAAGAAAAAAGAGGAAACAGTTGAATCTACATTTAGCGTCGGTCCTGAGTGGTTAGTAGCAGCAGCAAGTTTTCACGTTGGCTAAAGGACAAGCAGACAGGGTCGGTACAGCAATAACATGTCATACAGTAGTTACTGAATAAATACGTTTTGATAAATGAAGCACAAACGTCTTTTTTAAAGTCAGTGACTCGCAGCTCGAACACACCTGTACACACTCACACGGTCAGTCTGTATCTACTTCCTGTGGGCGAACACTTAAACTATGTGCCTTGATCACCTTTGGTACAAAAATCAATAAATCAGACTCTCATCTATTTTAAATACCAGTAAATAAAAAAAAAACAAATTATGCTTTTCTTTTGTCTTCTAGTGCTTTAGCATCTGTCCTTGGCCCTGACTGTTGAAAAAGAATAAACAGGATGCGTGTCAAGGTGATGTCCATGTCGTGTCACTTCCTGTCCAATCAGCAGCTTCGGGGAGTTGGAGGTGCAACGGTCACATTATGCCATGCTCTCTCTCTCTCTAGCAGCTTTGTGGGTGAGATCGAGGAGTCATCCTAAGGTGGCGTCTGTCCTGCGTCACTGTCATTCTCAGGTCATGAGTCTATGTAGCCGCTCCACCGGCCTCCGACGGTCTTAGAAAACACCTCAGAGGTGACTGGGACACTGAATGTGGTCAAGGGTCAGAAATCCTCCATCTAGAGGTGCTAATGTGGACGTGGACAAGGAGGTGGAGGAGGTGGTGGATGTGGATGTGGTGGAGGAGGTGAGGTTGTGGAGTTGTAAGGCGCTTTCCTTGATGTGCTGGATGAAGAGGTTCCTCTCATCCTCGGGCGTCTGGCCGTTTTGGGCCCGGACGATGCAGGTCGGTCGGTGCAGGTTGAGCATGTAGACGAGCTGCTGCTTCTGCTGCTTCAGCTCCTCGATCTGAGCCTTCAGGTCGGCGTTAACCGTCTCAAGTTTCTCTGACTCCTGCAGAATTGACAGAAGAAATCAGTTGTTAGTTTATGTTTTGATGTTAACGCTTTGTAGGACAGGATTCTCTATACTTTGGGCTATTTAGTCACCAAAAAACACAAAGATTAAGCAAAATAGAGCGGGTTAGGGTAGAAAAAGATAAACCGAAGCAACAGTAGACCAATTCTATATCAACCAAGAAATTAAGAAACTAGATTCTTGACACATTAAGCTTGCACATTGAACAAATATTCACAACTTTACTTCATGCGCACTGCGCTTTGTCACTTTTAACTTTATTTCTTCCTGATACAGACATTTATTATACATTTCTCTGGTGTTAAAATTGACAAGAAGTTTCTAACAAACAAAACAAAACACTTCAAGCTCAGTTATCTTTTCTTAAATGAACAGAAGCTGAACTCTACCTTCTGCAGACACTCTGTCTTCTCCTTCTTCTTGTTGCGACACTTGGCAGCAGCGACCTTGTTCCTCTCCCTCCTCCTCTTTCTCCTCTCGCTCTCATGAGGTGTCAACTGAAAACCGGAGGGACAAATATCTTTCAACATTTAACCCCTAAAAGCCACACATACTGACTAAGTCAGCTTCGTAAAATAAAAGGTGACTACATGCTGCAGTTCCCCTCCGCCTCACCTCTCTCCTGCCTCCCGACCCGCCGGCGAGGTGCTCGTAGGCTCGGTCCGAGCTGGAGCTGGCACCGTCTGAGCTCATGTCGGGGCTGAGCCCGTTGGACAGCCGCTTGTTCTGGATGGCGAGGCGCAGCTCCTCTTTCACGATAGGTGTGAAGTTGGTGAAGTCGTCCAGGGTGAGCGTGCCCGGCGGGGACAGGCAGGGGACCATGGCGGAGCAGCTGATGTCAGCCAGCGAGGGACCCGAGTGCTGCAGCATCATTCTGAAAACACAAGAGTCAGATTATTAATACCACATAAAGTTGCCTTTTCACTATTTCTCCATTTATGCACGACACTGAAAGTAACTACAGCTCCAAATGAATACAGTTTACAAAGGTGTTGTACATAAAATGTCCATTAAAATAAAATTCCAAGAAAATAACATTAAAAGTCACAACAAACTCAATACTAGAACATTATGAATGATGAAAAAAGAAATGTTAGTAATAATGTAAAGGATTAAAATAAAATAAAAACCCAGCAAGGTCAGTTTATCTCAAAATCAAGTAGCACAACACACAAAAACTTGCTGTAATAATATTTTAGAAGAATCAAAAATAAGCATTATAATGTTTCTTTAAAGGTTTAATTAAGATATGAGATTTCTGTGTTTAAATGTCAACACTGCAGGGTATCTGGGGCAACACAGGAAGCAGGAGGGTTGTTTAGGTTCAAAATGGTCATCTTTTGAACCTAACCTCTTTTTTGCATAGTCTACTGATCCTAAACAAATATTGGTGTTTTGGAAAAATGCCATGAACCGTTATAGAGAATCATTAATAAGGCGTGGATGTTTGTTATCTAAACAGGGGCGTGACTCCGGGAGAATTATGACTGACAGCATGATAAGATGAAGTATGCATCAGAACAAAACCAAAACAAACATTCATGTAACGTGTAAGGTTACAGGAAAGGCATTAAAAATGTTGTTCTTCCTTTTATATTTACATATGAAGACACAACATTATCATAATACTCGTGGTAAGTTATTGTTTTCATGTTGCAAACTTATTGACAGCATGTCTGGTGACTTGATCAATATTTTAGTCATTTTTTTCCCCATACAATTTAAGGATATCATTTAAAAACTAACTAAAAATCAAAATAAACCTCAATATTTCTGTCTTTACCTCCGAAGTTAAAGAAAAGCAGTAATAAATGTCACTTTAATTCACAGAAACTATAAACTGTACAAGTATCTTATCTCAATAATAACACAGGGTTTGTTGTTTGTGTAGGATATCACATAAAAATCAAACTAAACCTCAAAATCTTTGAAATTCCCTCTAAAGTTTAAGATACAGTAAAATAAAAGTCACTTTAATTCACAAAAACTTCCAATTCTGGAAACTCTGACGCGAGTTATAGTCAAAACAAAGACCGAAAATCACAAACGGTGCATAACTAATAAATCAAACCACTAATAAGTGTTTTCGAAAGCACAAATCTTTCATAAATGTGAACTAAATTTGTTAAAATAAATGTTTTCATTCAATCCGACAGTTAGAAAGTAAGTTAGCAAGTGTTGGTGAGGTGTCCCGGGACGGCGGAGCGCGCGGAGGCACCGGCGCCTCTCCGCTCCACCGACCGGGACAACACAGCCACAACACGGCCAGCGCGCCTCCCCCCCGCCCGGGAAACAAAACTCCGACGTACCTGTTACAGCTTTGAGTGACTGTGTCAGATGTTCTGGATGTGAGGAAAACACTGCAAAAAGGAAAGCCTCCTCTCGTAAGTTCTGCCGCTGCTCTCCTCTTCCTGTCTCTTCTTGCTGGTGCGTAAAGTTGCGCTTGTGGCCGCTGCGTTGCATCACACAGATTTTATAGGCTGAGCGAGGGGCGGGGCCAACGTGACGCAACGAATCCATGCCGAGAGAGGAGGGAGGAGGTGAAGGGGGGGAGGGAGGGAGCGAGCAGGGGTGACGTCATCCTATTTATAGAGCGCTTATCCTGCGATGATGCAATCGAGCAACCCTTAGCTGCTCTGCCATAACGGGACAGGCTTCCCCCTCTTCCCTCCTCCCTCCTCCTCCTCCCTCCTTCCCTCCTCCCTCCTCCTTCTCTTTTTTCTTCCTTCCTCCATCTACTTCCAGCCTTTTCCTCTTCCTCTAACTCTTACTTTATTATCCTTTTCTCCTCCTCCTCTTTTAATATCCCTCCATCATCTTCTTCTTTTTCTCTCTTTCTTTCCTCTTATCACTCTTTTCACGTCTCCTTCTTTCTCTCTCGTTTCTTTCTGCCATCTTATTTTTCTTTTGTTACATCTCCTCTCTTTCCTCTCTGTCTCCCGTCCTTCCTTTTCCACCCACCCTTCCGTACGTTTTTCCTTCCCTTATCTTCCCTTTCGATCTCTCGTCTCCTCCTCTCCCTGTCCATCCTTTTTTCTATCCCTCCACGTTATCTTGCCACTTTTCCTCTCATTCCCTCCTTCGGTTCTTCATCCATCCCAATTTGTCTGTCTTTCTCCATTTTGCTTATTCTTCTGCACTTTCCTTCTTCTCTCTTTTCCTTTATCCTCTGTTTCCTTTCTTTATCCATCACTTTTCCAACCCTCCATCGTTGTCTCAAAACTTTTTCTGTCTTTCTATCTTAATATTTTTTCCTTTCATTTTCTCCCTCCTTAAATTATTTGTCCCTTTCTCTTCCTTTCCATCAATCTGTCTTTCCTTTTCTCCTTCTCTCTTTTTAATTTCCTTCCCCTTTTGTACCCCCCACACACATGTTCTTCACTCATATTAACTTTTCCTTCCATCCTTTCCTCCTTCCGTTGCTTTCATAATTATTCATCCTTCTTTAAAATCCCTCCGTCATTGTCTCATCTCTTTTTCTCTTTTTCTATCTTTGTATTTTTTTTCTTCTGCTCATCCCCTCCTTATTAATCTTTCCTTTCCTCCACCTTTCCATTTCTTTTTTCTCCGCCGTATATACCCTTCCCCACTCTTTTCTCATTTTCCTTTCCATTTTCATCCTTCATTCCAGCTCTCATCATTGTCTCACTACTTTTTCTCTCTTAACAACCTGGTATATTTTCCTTCCTTCCTTCCTTCCTTCCTCGCTTGATTCCTTCTTCTCTCCATTCCATCCCTTCATCACGCCACATTCTCTCTTTTTTTCCTTTCCTTTCACCCTCTTTTCTGCCTCTTGCTTGCTCGGTCTTCCTCAGATTTCCACCCCTGTCCCTTGTCCTGGCTGTCCCATACTGTTTTCGCCCCAGTCTCCTTCCTTTCTCAGTGTCTCCTTCTTTTTAGTCTTTTCTTTTCCCGCTCCCTCCTTCCTTCCTTGCCTCCCTCTTTCTACCTCGCATCATCCAAAAAAAACTTTAATAAATCTAGTGAAACTTCTAGAGACGAGCGCAGACACAAGTGAATAAGTAAACTCCTCTCCTCCTCCTCCTCCTCCGCCTCTCTCTCTGCGTCTGCCCTCCCTGTTCTAACACCGACATGGATTTCCATTCCGGTCATTCCACACTAACGAGTGAATAATGCTGTCAGAGCTGAATGACACACGGTGGTTATTTATTCCGTGGTTACAGCTCATCGGCTGGGGTATAAAACTATGATGTGAGACGGACAGACAGGCAGGGAGGTGGATGAACTCTGATCAGCTGTATTCTTCTCTCCTTTTATTCATTTTTTCTCTCAATTCATAATTTGTAAAGGTGAAATGACTTCACCCAGGGAGTAAATATCAGCCCGTAGGTAGGTAAAGAGCAATACACTTCTGCATGTTTTCTCCCACACTTTGGTATCGGTCAAGTGCCTATACTGCTCCTTTGTGTCTTAATTGGTCTTAATCAGTTGATCCTGTTTACTCACCTGGTGACACAGACGGGGCTTTCCTAACAGGAGCTGCTGTCAGAGGTCATGTGTCTACCTTAAAAGTACAGGATTGTGATTGTGGGCACCGGAAAAGTAGGTTTTGCTTCACTGACAGCCTCGTTAAAGGTATAATGACAGTAGATTTAGAGGTAGCGAAGTAGTCGTACCCCTCCAGAGGTTACTCCCTGTTTTCCTCCCTTTTCGCTCTGGGTTCTGGAGCGCTTTGACATGTTTTCTACTTAAGTTTTGATCGCATCCTGTCGTTGATGTGGGGTCATTATGGTGGGAAAGTTGAGCGGTTTCAGGCGTCCTGGCGGGCTAAGATTTGTCCAACGAAACCCCAACATCCCTGCTTCTAATCGGCTCGTCAGACCCATTTATCTCCCCGTCCTTCCGTGTTCGCTGTCATCTGGCTTCAGGGGGAAAAGTATGCAATCTGCATTCAGGTTCAGGTCAAATGACTCTTCACGGGTGTTTATAGGTTCTGACGTGAGAGCCGGGAGGGGGAGCCCATTTTGACTCACGTTCAATTTAAGGAAAATAATTGCATTTGATTTAAATTTGATTCAAGGTGTTTAAATAGTTTTCTATCCGCTTCGCTCAAGCAGCAGTCGGACATTTTTCAGTGGATTGGTGACGTTGAATGTGACACCAGAAAAGAAAAAGGAAGACTGAACTTGCGAAAGGAGTCAGAAGGACTCAGCCGCCCATTTGTCTTTTCACTTCACAAAAAAAGAGTTGTGACACGTATAGAGAATAAGAAACCCCAAAAACAAACAGAACAAAAACTGCGTGGGTGTGTACGCACTTTTATAGCTTTGGAGATTAGTGTATCTGTTGATTATTGTTCCAATCCAGTGTCGTCGTTTTAAGTCTTGTATAGAGTCAGTTTTTGTTCCTACTGTCTTTCTTCGGTTGCCTACTTTGTTTTGTCAAACATTTTCCGTCTTGTGAAAAAAGTTTTTTGATGTGTCATCCTTCAAACGACAACCGTCTGAATTTGTATTTATGACTTCCATGTCTTTTCAAACCGCAGTGAGTCTGTTCATCTAAATGCTTAATATGTTCTAACAGCCATGTTTTGCTTGATCATCTATATCTGTGACCGCAGCTGCTTCCATTCATTCTTTCTGAGCAAACAAACCTATTAATGACAATTTTGAATGCTCGTGGAGGGAGTGTGTGCTACTTTCAAGACCGAGGGCATCACTTTGTGTTGTGTGTAACAATACTAGCTGTATTATTGATGATAACAAGTTCATTAGTAGATGTAGATCTTGATTTTTTATTTTCTTATTCAGTGGAATCATCTCAAGCATCGCTCTGTCTCCTGTCTCCTGTCTCCGTCTTCCTCTCCTTTCTTACCTCATCACTCCTTTCCTGTCATTTCCAGCTCAAGGCCTCTGACTGACGCAATCTAGAAACTTCTAGTTCTTTCTGCCGGCAACCAAAAACTTTCACTTTCACCAAATCCGGTATTTCTCAGAACAGCTGTTGCTTCAGGAATGTTAAAAAAATGTGACATGTCAAAATCAAGACCCTATGAACTGATGAGTGTTTCTTGAACTTACCCGAAATTATTGTACAACAGGAAACATGACTTTACTGTGTGACTGCTGTGACTGATGTAGAAACTTCCACCTCTCCGGTCAGTGTGTTGACAAGAGTGTGTGTGTGTGTGTGTGTATGTATGTGTGTTTTCATTCACCCTGGGTCATGCATTGTTTCCAGGGAAGCCTTGACAGGGTGCTGAAAACACCTCCATGCTGATTTTCCATTGAGGAAAGCCTCCACGCTCTGTGTTTGTTTGCATGCTGGGAGCCATGGTGCATGCAAACCAGCATTTATAGTCATAAAACTGGTTAATAATTGACACAACGGTGTTTCCCTGCTCAGTGGAAAACCTTAACAAACAGCCAAGTTCAACGGCTGCTGGTCGGATGCATACGGCTTGAGCTTTGAAGGGGTTGGTGGTTCAGAGATAAGATGGGATCTGGGACAGGGAGGATGGAAATCAAGTCAAACAAACATGCGCGGCCTGTTCTCAGGAAAAGAAAGCGGAAACAACCTCAGATTTAGTGCTTTTCCTTCTAGAGTTTCCCTGCGGTGTCTCTGTCGCAATAAAAATTTGATGATACTTACACTTTTTGTTCAGCAAGATAATCCTCACAGATGAACAACGCTTTGGTGATTTTTGAAGCATAAGAAGTATAAAAAATCTAATGTTGGGCTGTAAACAGACGGGATCACGGAAACATCACCATCACTAAGGGCCTTACTACACAATTACTACCCATGTTTTCTATAAACTGATCAATGTACAAGTTTTAGAGTGAGAATTAGAATAGTTTGTAACTAAAGTTGGCCTGTAAAGACGGACGAGTGAGTAGATGAGTCGCGTTCAACGACGTCTAATGTTCTCGACAACCTCTGTAGTCTCATTTGGACACTTGTTAGGACACGTAAGCGCTTTATAAATATAACTGTGGGACATTTAATGATGTATTTTATACAGTAGAGCAAAATGATTCAACGTCTAATCTAATATCTTCAGCCTGAGGTAACCACAGACCTTATTTCAGACATTTAACCAAAAAACTATTTTGAAAACTCACAAACTTTGACAAGGGAACCAGAGTTGATGACAGGTTTCAGGGCTACAGACTACATCACTCTGTAGCAACCGAGACTGGATCACTGTATTTCAGCCATTTCAGTCATGTCATTCAGTAGGAATCAGAAAACTGAGTTTGCGAGTGATTTAAGTTTGCTTTAAAGGCGCACATTTCCGAACAGTTTCTCCTGACAGACGTTCATAGAGGTTGACAAAAAAAAGGAAGAGGAAAAGTTTAAAGCGGACCAAAAAACTTTTAAAATGTATTTGAAGAGTTATTTGTGTGAAGCTGCGTCTTCATCCGAGCTGCCACACTTTTATATTTAGAAGGACAGAATCATTAAAGAGTGTAGGTTGAAACGCAGACACACTCTCTCCCTCCTCTCTCAGCGGGCAGACGGGTGTTGAAAAGTTTAAGAGGTCAGTGTGGTGATCCAGATTGATGCTGCGACGTGAAGTCATCGCTGACCCCGACGACTATTAATACCATATGATCGGAGCGCTAACCCGCCGGCTAAATATTACATTCTCTATTTTTACATTGGAACCGCTTCATGCCCGAGCTCTCTGTGTGTTCACGCCCACGTCACGCCCACCGGACTCCTGTGTGTGTTTGCCAGCATTTGAAAAAAAAAACAACTCAAAAAACAGACAGTCACGGCCATTTGGAACGTGTTTGTAGGGATCAAGCCTTCACTTTGGGAGTGTTGGGCTGTTGGAATTACATTTCACACATGCGGTGGTTTCCTCAGAGGAAGTGTGCAGTTGTTGCCAGTAGTTTGAATTTCAAATGTGGGCAAAACTGAGGATGTAAAACTGGTTTTATTGCAAAAATCTAACCGTACGGAGCAAAATCTACTAAGCCAAATGCAAGATACAGCAAATAATTCTCCTGTTGTAATGAAAACAACAAGCTGTATCTGTATGTGCTATTTCTGCTGTTTACTCACTTGTCCTTTGACCTTTCAAATGTGCAGTTCTTTGAGACAATAAATCAGGCTATACTGCCTCATTATCAGCTCTGGGCCTCAAAGAAAAACATGCAGACAGAGGAGCAGGAGGCCACAGGAAGCGCATTCAACACTTCACATCAAGTTTTACAACCACCTAGCTCTCACTTTCACCTGTCGTCAGCTTTCATTTTGCTCCCTGGATCGCAGTCAGAGCACATCTGCTTAACCGGCTCTCAGCGTCAGACGCTACCGGTTGATAAATGAAAAGAGACGTGACGGCTGGGCCGTAAGTTTCACTATGACAGAAGGGAATCAGGAATACAGGGAGTTTCTCATACTGAGAGTCGGCTCTCTGGAGAAGAGAAAGCGAAAAGAAAAAAAAGAAGCCGCAGGGTCACCGGTGTCACTTTACCGGGACACATCGCCTCCGATGGTTTCCTTTAAGTTGCCGCTCCAGTTTCAGTTAAATCCACAACAAACAGTCTCAGCCAGCAGGACAATACTGAGCATTCACAAGGGAGAAACTTTAGGCTTGAGTCATGAAGATCATAATTTTCACTTTGACAAAGTGCAACCTCAAAAATAAGTTTGACAAAAGAAAAAAAAAGTACAATAATAGTCTATAAAACAGCTCATTTATCAAACAGAATTGTTACCTTATGAGTGATTGTGTCTTCAGTGTAATGACCCATTCTGACAAGAAATCAGGCAATGACACTGAGTCATTTTAACTTCCTGTTAATATTTTCTCATTAGCTGTTCCAACTTTCAGCCCTTTTAGACCCACTGGTTGCTTTAAAAAGCTGTTGCGCAGCACGTTTCCTCGCCCACGTACTGTGTGATACTAAATCTAAACCAGGCGATGTGTCGCTGCATGCATTTTTCTTCCTTTTAAAACCCGGTGCCTACATTTATTTTATCTAAGTCAATACAATTAATGAATTTGTGCTGGGAGAGGCGATTTAAGATGAAACATAGGCTTCATATCACTCCTGAAGCTCGACACGGAATGAATCCAGCTCTGTCAGATCGTTGCGCTGAATGTCGATCTGCTGTTGGATCGTTGTTGCATTGTTCTTGGGGCGGTCCTCACATCCACCAGTACTGGATCACAACTGTTCAGCAGTTTAACAGCTTTCTCTACAGTCTTAAAGTATAAACAGTTTTTATTCTACCAGACCTGGGACCCACTTCTTGAGTACCTGGGCACCGATGGTTCTCGAAAGGCAGAGATCGTAACTTATAGAACCGGCCCAGAAAAAAAAGATGTGGAACTGTAGCTCGGTATGAAATTAAACTCCAAAGTGTATCAGGCTGTTATCAATGGACTTCTTGGACTTCTTTTCTTTCTCTGTTTTATTTTTGTTTCTGTGAAAGCCCCCCCCCCCCCCCCCCCCGACTTTCTGATATGAGTTGATTTGTGGTAGTACTGGCAGGAAAATTCTTACAAACCAGCCCCACACCACATGAAGATAAAAAAAAAGAAACACATTATATTTATGGGGAATGCCAACAGTTACTAATACTTCCATAATTATGAAAAACACCTCTTTAGGTAATAGTGAAACTGAAATGTATGGAGTAACAACTCCAAAGTCCACAATGAAATGAAACAGGAAAGAACCTGAGGTGTGTGTGTGTGTGTGTGGGGGGGGGGGGGTCAAAGGGCTCGATTAAGATAAATACACAAAACAAACCTGCTGGCGACTGGGAAGAAAACAAAACTCCTGCACGAACACGCCCAGCCCTGACGCACGCAAAAGAACAAGTGCAGCAAAGAAGTCTGAACAGGGCCTGGACAGAGCAGAGATCCAGGCTCACAGTCTGTCTGGATGAGCACCGCAGGGTGTCGAGGACAGAATCAGAATCATGAGTCCGGCCTGGGTGCTGTCTTTTAAGCCTTCACCTAAGACCATCTTCTCATCCTGATTGGCTGGGAGGGGAACGCCTCAAGCTGCTCTCACTCGTCAGCCAGTTTGTAGGGACTGACTGTAGATATGACAACATTTGAATTGGACGAAAGGTTTCAGTGCAGTGTCTTGATCTATTTGGGAGTCTTTGAGTGATAAAACGAAAATAATGTCAAATGTTTTAAACCTCTGACGTGACCTCCATCGTCGATCTCCACTGAAGACAACATTTATATAAAAAAAAACTTCATTTATACAGCATCTTTATTAACAGAGTTTACACAGTGCTTGGTCAAACAAGCAAAAGCAGGAAACTCAGGGAGGCAATATTACAGAATAAAAACTAAATAGTCAAGTCGAATGCAAGCAAGCCTCGTCTGGGGTGACACAAAAAGACAATGTGACTCACTACAACTAAAAGGAATAAGAGCCATAAAGCAGGTTAATATCACAGAAAAAGAAGACATCACATAAGTGGAATTAAGAACAGATAAAAGTATTATGGGCAAAAGAATAAAGGACAATGAATACATACAAATATATATATATATAAAATAAACAAATAAAGGAATGTGAGAAAAAAGGCAAAAGGCAACACAAGGGAGGAATTAAAAGCAGATACATAGACTAACAGCAGTAAAAGGAATATTAAAAGATAGACAGATGAAAAATCGGATTAAACGGCGACTTCGCATAAAAGCAAGCCTATAAAAATGGGCTTTAAGAAGTGATTTAAAAGTATATTAAAGTATTCACACGCTTAGAAAGTAAAAGTGTTTACACACACTTAAAATAAGTTTCCCGAAGAACTTCCTTCTTGTATTCCACTTTGAATGTTGTGTCATCAAGGAAACATGAGGCCTATGAAGTGAAAAACGTTGAATACAATATAATGGTCATGTCTGCAGATCTATTTCAATATGTGAGTCATGAAGAGCTTAAAACACAGAGTGGTTTTGTGGGGTTCATGGTGCTGTCAGGGTCTATCTAATGACCCCCCTCCCCTCTCCTCCCATCCCCTTTCACAGATTGACAGAGTACGAACAAAGGATTTGTTGTTTTATTGTTGCAGAAAGTGCCCTCCTCTATTTCCTGCATGTTTTTCTAAATGAGACTTTTAAATGTTCTGATAACAAAATAAAAGTGCTTTTAGTGATGATGATAAGTGACGAAGAAGATGGGGAGGGTGTGTGTTTTCCCGGTTTGCCGCCGGTTGCCCGGTAAAGCCTCGGTGAGGATGAGAGGCTTTATTTCCCGGAAAGAGGAGAGAGGGTGACGTAATCCGCTCCTGCTGAGAATAAAACATGAGGAGGAGGAGGAGGAGGAGGAGGAGGAGGAGGACGGGGAGCTTTTGTTTACATCTCTGTGGCTTGAAGAAAATATAGAATTAATACACCAACATTTCTTATTATTCTTATACTGCAAAATGTCAAAAAAAGAAAAAAGATACCAGTAGGTGATTATTTCATAAATTAATTAACGTTAAATTATTGTTAAAATAAATATAGAAATCACAAATTAATATCAAGTAAGTTCAAAGAAATGCACTTTCTTCTTTTTATTACACATTATATTGCCTAATATTCATGTTGAGACTGATTTATATTAAAATAAAATGTATATTGATTAAAACTGTGAATGTGAAAATGAAAACAACTGTGAATAATAATCATAATGATAATATAAATACAAGTTTAGATTTTTATGATCTAATCATATCTTGAATCATAAACAATAACACACTTCCACTGAAAGCAATGATGATTTTTTTGTACTTGTAAATCTATCTTTTCTTCATTATTTCGCTACTTGTGTTTCATTCGATCGTCCTCATTATTTATTCCGTCCTCGTCCACATTGTGTCATCTCTTCCGGGAAGCTCTTCCTGCTCTTCCTCGTCTTGCTGTCTTCTTCTTCTTCTTCACGAGGTATCCGGGAAATCCCCCCTCCCTCCCCTCATCTTCCTCCTCCTCCTCCTCCTCCTCCTCCTGCCTCAGCATCACGCCACTGCTGAGAAGCGGGGCGGGGTGTGAACGGATGGATAATGCGCCTCCTTACTGTACATGTTAATGTGCCAAACGGGATTTTAAAGGTTACGGCGGCCGGACGGGATCATTCGCGCTTTCGGTCATCGAGCGATTGGTCGCGTTCCGGTAAATGTGTGCAGGAGCGGAGCGGCAGGAGAGACTGTGGCGGTGGAGACAGCAGCGGGTTCCTGCTCCGCTGCTGCTTCCGCTGAACACACTGCGAGACGTCTCACTGCTGACGGACCTGCCAGCAGCTGTAAAGCCATGACTCATTATATACTGTCATATTTACATCACTTTATGAAAATGACCCTGAACCAGAGCTGATATGGTGGAGTGTATAAGAACCGCATTAAGGGACGAAATATCAGCTTTTTAGTATAATAGTATAATATTTGAATTCACCAAGAAATTGTAGTCTACACTGCAGTACAAAGTCAAAAGAAATGTAGGCAAGTGCCCATGCAGTGAGTGTGACATAGACTCATGTAATGTTTTATGACTTTTTTTCATTTTTTTTTTATATGATGACTTTATTATTTAAATATTACAACATTTTTCTTCAGATATGACGAGTTTCTCAAAATATTATGACATTTTTTCCCGAAATAACGAGACTTCTTCTCAAAATACATAAAACATTCTGACTTTTTTCTTCAAAAATGATATATTTTTGGTAGAAACAAGTAGGACATTTTGGAGAAAATATTGACTATTTCTCAAAATATATAATGACTTTAACAAAAAAACGAAACAAAAACAAAACAATTGTCCGAACAATTAACAGCTTTTTCTTTTGCCTTTATCTCCAAACATCAGAACTGTACTCTCTAAACTGCAAATCCTTTGCATTTGAAAAGTTTCCTTAAAATAAGTAATAAAGGCTGTTTCCTTTTATTACCAATTTACAGCGGTGCTAAAACAATCAGTACATTTGTCGGTTTTGATGTTAAATTAATCACCAGTCAGAAAATCGATTTACTGTCTTGTTCTCTTGAATTTCATTTTACAAATGTTTTATAAAAATTATACATGAAATGATTTTATTGATTACCAAACAACTTCAATTTAGTGCAGCTGTTCTGAAGCTTCCAAACTTACAACATGATCCTTGTCTGCAGGCGGAGGCCCAGTTTGTTAGCTATGAGACTCTGTCTCTAGACTTTTGGTTGATTGTTCCACAGTGACATGTTTATCTCATCATTCATGTAAAGTCCTTCTTATGAAACTTGTGAGACTGAACTTTTGTGACTCTGCCATACCAACACATTTTTACGGCGTGCTTGTTTATGACTGTCTTTATGACTTTATTGTTATCATTCTTTATGGTCTTGTTGTGTATGTTTTTCTACTGTGAAGCTACTGTAGTACTTGTTGTCATGGTGTTTTACACAACGGTCGCACATTGAATTTCCTTTTATTGAGTTCAAAGCGTAACATTTCATGCGGATGACATTTGTGTCTATCTGATGAGTGACAGGACGATCACATGTTGGGTTTGTGCTGTAGACTCACATGTGATCTCGCCTCATCCTGCATTGCCTCTGATTTGAAACACAGGTCGCCGTCACCTCAAACTTTTTTTTATGAGTCGCACAATATTCGCACTTTGCACCTCCTTTCTTTCGATTGCTCCACTTTTACTTTCATTTTGTATTTTGCTCCGAACATGAACTGGCAGTTAAATCTCCTCCGAGTTAATAGTTAAGAGAAAGTGAACTCTGTCATCGATCGGATCGGCTTGAGCCTGAGCAGAAATTCATTTTTTTCCGTTTGGGCTATAAAGATCCTTTAATGGCTGCGCGTCGGTGGCATCCACGGCAGCAGCAGAGAACAGAGATAAAGATCGATGTGGAAACAGATCGATGTTGTAATGATTCATCATAATTAGACGGTTGAATGCTGAAAACAGAGTGATGATTCAGTGTTTACAGCAGGCTGAAGGCTATGAGCTCACCACGCGACACATTATAAGATATGAGAGGCAGGGATTCGTGAACTTTGACCTCGATGAGTGGATGACTTGTTTTTTGACTCGGGAGACATGTTTTGGTGTTGGTCATGAGTCCCGTCTCTGATATGGAAACATGTTCAGTGTGACCTCCCACACATGGATTCAGGCAGACAGTTTTGAAGAGAGAGTTTCATCTGTACAATTCATCAAAAGGCCCATGTTGTCGGCAATGATGGACTAGACATTTGTAGTTATTCACTGTAATAAAATAATTCCTACTTTAATATTTTGATATTGAATGCTTGAAATAAATAGCTGCTATTTGTAACGCCATACAGCCACACAGACTTGTAAAAGGTTCAGCAGCCCTCTCAAACAGGAGCAAGACTCCTGAGACTGAGATAGAAACACTATTACAAAAAGACTACAAACAACACAACCCCGTCGCTTTGTGATCGCTTTGTGATCGCTTTGTGATCGCTTTGTGATCGCTTTGTGTGTGTTTCTGCTTGTTTTGTGTCTCTTTTGCTTTTCTCAGTGCCTCTTGTGTATTTCTCTGCTCATTTGCATCTCTTTGTAGCCATTCTGAGTCTCCTCCCGCTCATTTATTGGGTCTTTGAGGTCGTTTTGTGTCCTTCTGTGGTTATTTTGCGTGTCTGCATCATCATATTGAATGTGTTCGTTGTCATTTTCAGCGTCTGGTTGTTTAATTACTCGTTATGGTTGTTTGGCTGTCTTTGTAGTGGTTTCAAATCAGCTTTTATCTCGTTGTGGTTGTTAAGTTTCTCTTTGTGTTCATCTTGAATCCTTTGTCTGGTTGTTTTGCTTTTCTTTTTGGGTGTTTTGTGTCTCTTTGCGTTCATTTTGTGTCTCTTTATGGTCGTTGTGTGTCTCTTTGTGGTCATTTTGTGTATCTTTGTACTGATTTTAAGTCTCATTGTGATTGTTTTGATCATCTCTAACCCTGTCTGGTTATTTTGCATTTCATTGTGGTTGTTTTGGGTCTTTTTGTGGTTGTTTTGTGTCTCTTTGCAGATTGTGTGTCTCTTTATGGTCATTGTGTCTCTTTTTGTGGTCATTTTGTGTATCTTTGTAGTGATTTGGAGTCTCTTCGTGATTGTTATGTTTCTCTTTGTGGTTGTTGTCTGTCTCTTTGTGATAATCTTGTATCCCTGTCATTGTTGGTAAAAGTCTTGCTGTGTTCATCTTTCATCTCTTTGTAGCTGTTTTGCCTCTCTTTGGTGCTTTTTGTCTCTTTGTGGACATTGAGGTTTCTTTATCTTTCCAAAAGGACATCTCCAACTTGACATCAGTTGACAGAGAGGTTCTGGTCTAAGGGCCTACATGCAGGAAGTCACTAAAACCACTACAGGGGCAGCCATGCCTCTTCCCTGCCTCTTCTGTATCACATGAACTCTAATGAACCATTTCCCTGCTTGCAGCACGTGTTGTTGCACCTCATTGTTTCTCTGTCCTGATAAACAGTATTTGCTGCCTCCAGGCTTTTTTTTCTCTCCACGCAGTAAGTAAACTCCAGCTGCCTGAACAATTTGAATAAAGAGAATCTTTTCATGTTAAAGTAGATCGCTCTGCTCCTGAACCTAAAGCAGTGGGTGGTTGTGGCTGCGTAGGTGTGATTTCTGGCCTTTTAAAAACCACTGCTGGGTGTTAACAGTGTGATAAAAAGTGAACTGTGTACAGATAAAGGCTCCAAACGTCTATAACCAGGAACCTCTTAGTGTGCCAGCTAATGCAGGCTGAAGGTCATCGAGGACAAAACACCGTGTGATTCAGTGTTTGGACCTTTGCACCAGTTCACTGCCCAAACTGGTGAGGCTGTTTGAATGTCCCACCTCAACTGGTTTGAAAGCAGCTGACACAGCAGCTCGGTGCATCTGACACCAGCCTTGTTTTCTGAGGAAGGATGACGTCATCGTGTAGGGCGCTTACGGGCAGGAAAAAGGTCAAAACTTAGTCACAGGTGTAGGCAATAGTGTTTTTTTAGTAAAGTGGAAGTGTTGCAACCAATTTTGTAAAGAAATAAAGAAGTGGTTTTCTTGATGATGTGGCTTCCTGTTCATTTTTGTAACTCATAAAATACCATTAACGAGCACTCCCTCTTTCATTCCCTGCTTAACCTATCCAGCATCGAGGCCCTCCAGGACCCCCGCTCTCCCTCCATTTCTTCCTTTCTACCGTCACCCTCCTTCTCCTGTCTGCTTCCACTTCGCTGTTCCTCATTATTTGCAGTATGTTAACATCTGCAGTCATAGATAAGACGTACATTGTGGTGATGAAACAGCACTTTGTGTATGTGTGTGTGTGTGTGTGTGTGTGTGTGTGTGTGTGTGTGTGTGTGTGTGTTTGGCAGAGTTGACTGGTGAAGTGGTATGACTGTGGGATGGAAGTGATCACAGGTCATGAGACAAACTGTGGGTGGTTATGATATCATACTTTTATTTTAGTTACATCAACTGTCATTTCGTCATATTCTTATATAAGTTTGCAGCCTTTGACCATTATTGTCATCTTGATTTTTCCGTGTTGTAACTTCACCATTTCTGTCTGTTTTGTGCCTCTGTCTGTTCTGGGAGAAGGATCCCTTCCTCTGTCGTTCGTCCTAAGGTGTCCTTAGTTGCGAAAATTATTAAATAAATGTGTATAAGTGAAGTGTGAATTATCAGAAATTGGAAATGCTCGAGTAAAGGAGCCCACAAGTACGTCGAATTGTACTTCGGTCCAGTACGTGAATCACAGGTTGTACATTCCATACTGAAGTGCTCAGTTATTATCTGTAAATCGAAATTTACACACATTTTCATCACAGTGTCAAATCAGAACTACTGAAGAACATTTTCAGGCCCGATTTAAAAAAAAAAAAATGTTGGGACTCTGTGGAAAACAATTATAAAATATAATGTAATAGTTTTCTAGAAATAGACTCAAAGACAATATATTTAGGCACCAACAGACACTTAATTGGGGTTTTGGCTTCAAATACCTGGTTTAGTCGCCACAAACTTGGCTTGAAAGTCTTTTCTGAGGTCTCATTAGGACAGATGTCAGAACAGGAACAATATGAAAATATATTGTGGTGACTTCCCCGTGAGCACTGATGTGGCAATTTGTAGGTCAAATGACAGAGGGATGTTAAAACATTTGGGTGAAAGGGAAGAGGTTTTCGATCGCATACAACTGTATTTATAATTACGCCGTTTTAAAATGGAGTTAAGACCTGCTCAACATTTGAATATGGTCATTGAAATGTTGTTAAAACGACCTTGAAATCAAAACACTTTTCAACTAAATTCAACCCACATGAATTCACCAGGACTTCTATATTGCTACTCACCAATTTTGCTAGTTTTTTTCTATTAAATGAATTTTATACATAACCGATTGATTGTTTGTTATGCTTTTGTATTTTTGCAGCACTGTATGTAAAGTAAGTACACTGTAAAAAACAACTGTATATTTTATGTGGATACCAGCAGCTGTGGTTACCAGAATTCTACAGTATAAAATATGTTAACAATGTGAAAGATTTGCTTTTTAGGCAACCATAGATTTCACAGTCAAGAACTGTTTGCTTTCAATTAACAACAATAAAAAAACAGATATGGTAAAGCTGTTTACAGTAATTTGCTTTGTTTTTAATGATTACGGTATTTTCCCATTAAATGTACCAAAATGTACAGTAGAAATTACAGTTAAACATAACTTCTTGATTCATGTTAAATCATTGTATCTTCTCTGGTGGCATAATATTTTAGATTCTGGTATTTGACATGTTTTTACCATAATTTATACAAACTTTTTTTATATATATACAGGGTATGATATCTCATTGTATGACATCATTAAATATGTCCTGTCTTTTGTTTAATAATGTAATTAAAACAAAGCTTACAGTTGGTGCGATGAATCGGCTGAAGCTTGAATCTGAATAAGTTCTATTTATTGTAGTTTGACTCATACTCTGCTGCAGTGACCCAGTTTCCCCCTCAGGTCCCATTAAACTTTAATTGCAGTTTCATCGCTCACACTTCTCCACTACTTTCTATCTACAGCCCAGACATTGCTTAATATAATGTGCTTTACAGCAATATAAAACTCCAAACAAGAAGTTCATTATGTTCATATTGTGTGACATTTCAAAGAAACATAACATTAATCACCTTCCTTTGTGGGAATTAGGTCACAACTGCCTCGAGAGTGAAGACTTCTCGTTTGACTCGTTTCTGCTTCTGATGCAAACAACAGGTCAAATTAATGAGGGATCGCGGCGCTCACCTGATTTCCACCTAGTTGTTTTTCAGTTCCCACCTGGTTTCTGTCACATCTGTTTTCCCTGTATGAAAGTCAGCAGAGTATTTTCAAAAACCTAAGTTTTTTATAACGTTGAGGCAATTTTGTCAGACAGAGAATTGTGTGACTGGATTAGATGCATAATTGAGTATCATGTGCATAACATCGTAAGTTTCCTTTAAAGCGTTTTCTAGCAATTAGTGTCTGCACATTGAATGGAACAAATGACTCCTCATTGTATAAAATTACTGAGTCGTTTTGTGTTGGAAACAGTGGTAACACCGAGGCAAACCATGGTGTTTTCCTAACCCTAACCAAGTGATTGTTTTTTGGCAAAACCTGACAGAGCACGAGCATAGCGCTGTCACAACATAAAAGTGAAAATTGAACCTAAAAAAATTTCAAGTTGCAACATAAAGAAATGTAAATTATACAACAAGTAGTTCCGACCAAGCAATCTGATTGGTCAACAAGAAATTTAGAACGTGCTCAAATCAGCATGACAGCGCGCCTGACTCATTACTCAAAACATTACTCCGCCGAGTCTGTGGCAACATTGTAACTGTCAGAGCTGGAGTGGGAAACGGCAGAAAAATAGGCTACAAAACCGATCGGTTTGTTGTTCATTTTGATTTATTTGGTGATCTCAGTTTGGATGAATGATTGGAGGAGGATGAGAAGAACCAAATGACAAAAAAGGAAAGATTTGTGCCTGTGTCAAATGAAGAGCTTAATCAACTGGAATTGTCCAGGAATGAACAGACTACGTCCCAATCAACGTCTTGGGCTGTCAGATGTTTTCAGGAGTATCTGAAAAGCACTAAACAGGATGTAGATTTTGTTTCTATAACAAAAGAAGAGCTAAACAGGATTCTTCGTGAATTTTATGGGTCAGCAAGAAACAGCCAAGGTCAGCACTACTCCATCAGCAGCTACGTCAGATTGAGGGCTGGCATTTGATTTTGTATATTACTAATCTGTAACTATTTAAGAGCACATTGGAGGTAGATAAAGTAATACATCTGGAACGTCTCTCTTCTTTATAATTAGATAATAATAAGATAAAATGAAACAAGTGCGAGCTGAGTATTATATTGTTATTATTTTTTAGAAACATTATTGATTACTCATGAAAATAAATCACCAACCACCTGTCAGCTGCCAAAGTCACATTTATAGAAGAAAGTGTCCCGTTTCAGTCGAGAGGGCAGCCTATTCCCTTCAGTGTGAGAAACACTATTGTGACCACGGTGAAAACATTTTATAAAAATTATAAAAGAAAAAAACAAAACATCTTTGTTATAAGTTGGGCGATAAAATATAAGCATTTTTCTGTTTATCTGTGCAGTTTTTAATTAGTTCGGGAAATTCCGAGACCGCGATAAAACATTAACGTCAGCTCAGAGTTCACTCATCTGGGACTAGAAAATCCTTTCTGTTGCTAGGTCGTTACTAAGGGTTGGATCATTTGCTGTAGTGGTAAACTACGTTTCATTACACATATGAGTCTATTGATGTGACTGATTTTGTTTCAGTTATTAGTCAGACCCCATGTGTTTCCATGGAAATGCGACGCACACTCACAAAAACCTTTAAAATTTGAGAGCAAATTGTCCATCAACATGGATATATTTTGATTATGAATTTTATTTTTGTTGGTATTAGATGTATAATCGCAATATATTGCTTAAGTTTCAACCCGTGTGGTCTATAGAGATGTACATTGCCAAGGCTTATTCTGGTGGATGGGTTGGACTTTTTGGGCTCAAAAGATACAAGTGTAGAGAAACGTTGTCTTTACAGCAGTACAACACAAGAAAATCAATTCTAAAAATCTCTCTGCAAAAATTTCTGTATACAACTCTGTTAGTGTGAGCTCAGAGTTTAATGTCAGAAAAAGGATTTATTCTTTGTTGCTCAATAATGTGCCCATTTCCCCAAATGCTGCAGTGTGAGAAAGAGTCTTTTGAACTCTATTTCTGTTCTTTTGTTCTGCCTCGTCTCTGCTGCAGCCTCACATTTTTGCTGCAGGCGATAATTAAAGTTTCATTGGCTCTTTCACAGAAGGCGCGGGACGAAATCTGTGTAAGTCCCCAGCATTTCAGATGAATTCAGAGCTTCTATCTGTGGCTGAATGATAGAAGTTTTATCTCTGACTGAATCTGACCGAGTTGTTATCAGAATTAAATCTGTCGCTCAACAGAGAACACATATTAACACGCAGGATTGCGCAACAAAGTATATTCATGAAAGTTCCAAAATGTGAATGTGCCTGGAAAGCGTGTGTGTATGCAGCAGCAGGGACGGGAAATGGCATCACACGGGCACATCGCATGGTCTGTGGTTGTTTTTTTATGTCGAGGTCATCGTTTTGAGGCTATTTCATAAGCAAATTTGAGGAATTACGTCACAGTGGTTCATCTAAGGTTTCATGTCAGCTATGTGTCATTTAAAGTGAAACTCTCGCCAAAATGCAACCCCGGCTTTTTTTGTGAATGTATATGAGTCAAACCTTCGCGTAAATGCATAATTACGACAAAAGAGCCACTTTTAAGATTGACCGTATTTCGTTTTCGGCTCAAACTCATTTTCAATGGGAGTACATGGGGCACTTTTACGCTAGCATTAAAATCGCTATTTTCACAACACTAAGAAGGCTCGACACAACATGAAACTTTGCTTGTTGTATCACCAGGGTCTCTACACATAGCTCAACTGAACCACATACATTCTATCCAGACGTGTCGATCCCCGAGTACGTCTGGGCTGCCATGACGATGGCTAGCGGAACGAGCTACTGCTAACATGAGTTGTTCAAAAACTTTCTTTTTAGTAAACTCTGTGTACACAAACAATGTTCTCAACGCTCGTGTTCATGTGTAGAGAGCCTGGTGATACTACGAGCAAAGTTTCATGTTGTGTCGAGCCTTCTTAGTGTTTTAAAAATAGTGATTTTTATGCTAGCGTAAAAGTGCCCCATGCACTCCCCTTGAAAATAAGTTTGAGCCAAAAACGAAACTACGGTCAATCTTAAAAGTGCCTCTTTCCTCGTAATTATGCTTTTACACGAAGGTTTGACTCATATACATTCACAAGAAAAGCCTGGGTTGCATTTGCAGAGTTTCACTTTAAGTGGTATTTCAAGACTTCAGAGTAAAGTGTAACTATATGCAAATGTATCAGTAGGACAATTCAAAAACTTGGTCAGAGGTTCTAGTAATTAACATAGGCAGGGATGTTTAAAATGAATGTATTTATTTTTTGTCGAGCCTTTGTCCATATAAGTGTATAGCTAAATATTGACTATTTTATTATTATTAGTGTATTATAATATATTTATTATCTTATGTCATTATTAGACTTGTAAATGCCATCTCGTCCTCTGATTGAATAAAGTTCAATATATGACATAAATTCCAAGAAAACAAACTGACAAACAGTTGTGGACTGCAACTAGTGCATCTACTGAAGTACTGTACTTAAGTATAGTTTTAAGTTACTTTTACTGTACTTGGGTATTCATTTTTGTACAAAACTGTATTCCACTGCATTTTAGACGGATGGACAGCTGGACTATGATCAGTTAATAAATATATGATACTGTGCTATAGATAAAAAAAATGATAGAATGTAATTTAGTAAATTACTGTACTTAAGTTCAACTGTGACATTGTTTTTTCTTCTTTTTTGTTGTTGTCATTTTTAATTCAGAGTTTAAATTTGCTTGATGAGTTTAGCTACTAATTACTTTGTGGATTACATGCTGCATCAGAGCCAGTGTTGCATATCTTTTTATCAATTTTATTTTACTGGCATTTTGAATTCGAACACATTTCGGATCTGATAATTGGTCAACTTTTATTCCCCTTTTCCACTGGACAAAAATCTCACCCAAGATCATCTTGGTAGAAAAGCGGTTTTTGTAGTTTTGTAGTTTAAAATACATACATGTAAATATGGAATTTAATTTTACTTGTACTTTTTATACTTACATAAAATTGCATTTAATATCAGATTCTTTCAATACTTTCACTCAAGAACTGTTTGCATGGGCGACTTTCACTTTGACCAAATTCATATTTTAACACAAGATCTTTACTTTCACTCAAGTATTACATGTGATTACACTACTCAACAACACTTAAAGAAGGTAAAATGTGTTAGGCCTCCACCAGCTGTAACATTAAAATGCTGCTTACGCGTTTAAGCATCAGTCTAATTATTTCCTACTATTATTACTTTTACTCAATTACTTTTGGTAGATTTTCCTGGTAATACATGTGTACTTCTAGTAAAGGACATCAGCACTTCCTTCAGCACTGTTGACAAGCAGGAAAACACACACACACACACACACAAACAGGTATGCTGACACAGCCTCAGGAACAGGAAGCAGCTTCTGGTGTTATCTGGCATGGTGTCACTGATGAGAAGAGCCAAGTTTATTTACCGTCGACGGCTGATATGATTTATCGTCTCGCAGTAAATTTTGACAGTAAAAATCTGATATGAGGCAACAGAGGAAGATGTTGCAGAGGAATTTACTGACACTGTGGCTGAAGGAAGTCAAGCCGAGGTTCCTGGTAGGAATTTGCAAATGTAGCCCTATTGTTTCTTATCACGCAAGTCACGTTTGGTGCATTTGCTTTGTTTTTCAGGTCAGTACATTTTTAAAGCTATGAACACAGAGTGAGTTCAGCTCTTATGCGAAACGTTTCCTACCAGTACTCTGTTTGATCAAAGGACACATTTTTTCCACCTACATCAATTGTCAACGGACTAAACCAGAGAGCATGTTCTACCTGCCGAGGCCTGTTCGATGGCAGTACATTTAAAAATAGATAATGATAGTTTAGACCTGCCAGTGCTGGGGGCACAGGTGTAGTGCTGACAGAGGGAAAGGAAGCGCTTTGTTGCGTTCGCAGTTTGCGTAATCCGGCTGAAGATCGTTTTTCATTTTAAGCGTATGAAGACATGTCTGTCATGCAAGGGGAGCAAAATCTTAAAAAACAAAACAAAACAGGATAGTCATTTAAGGTGCGCTGATAACTGAGCTGTAATATTGGAGACTGAAATCTGAAATCTTTCAAAACTCTGCAACTCACCCAAACAATCTAGATGGATAATTAACAATACAAGTAAGGTTGTCCAAGAAGGGCAAACGCCCTAACTACAAAGACCAAAAAAAAAGAAAAAAAGAAAACAGAAAAGCTACACAAAGTTTAACCAAAAGCAAAGAACAAGCGAGTAAAAACAAGAGGAACAAAAAATAAGAAATACACCACAGGGTGACACAGGAGGACAGAGGAAACAGGCTCAGGTGAATAACTGAATGAGTTATTCACCTGAGAGCACACAGACTGTATACACACTGGGGCTGATTGAAAAACGAGACACAGGTGATCAAAGAGAAAAGGGAAAGGAATTCACACAAAAAGGAGGAAAAGAAAAGCGACACACGACACTTGAGGGCAAAACTTCAAAATAAAACAGGAAATCACAGAAACACAAACTGTGACATGACACGTGAAGTTGATTTGCAGCCATGTTTTTGTGTTGCCCAGTGTCGTCTTGACTCTGAACAGGTTTCTGGAGTCAAACATAAGCACAGTGGTGTAAATTTAGTCTGTTATTGACGCTGTCGGTGACGTGGTGGTGGTTATGGGACTCTAAACTAGGCCAGGCGACCTCACAGCGTGGGAACGCGGCGCAGAGTCAGGACACCGTGCCAGAAACAAATAGTTTACATGCCTGCATTCCTCCCTCATTTCCATCCTTTATTTCTCCCCTTCGTGTCTCGCTGCCCTTCACCAGCTGTTCCTCATTTCCTATTCTTTCCTTGGTTCGACTTCCTTCCTCTTTCTTTCCTTTGACACTCCTCATTCTTTGCTTCTTCTCAACTTTCTTCATTCCTTCCTCCCATCTTTGCCTTCCTCCTTCTCTCACGCTTCGTTTTCCTCTTCCATCTTCCCTCCTCCCTACCTCTCCTCCTTGGCAATCTTCCTTCTTGTACAGTACATCACTGACATACTCCAGCCGCTCCAGTCACACTTATTTATAAGAGCTGAGCGACCTTTAACTTTTAACATCGCCCATTTATTTAATCAGAGTCCGGTGTAATAGAATGAATATTGTTGTTAAATTCATATTATCATTTTGGGCCTTTTTCTAATATTTGCATTTTATTTGATTTTCTATGCTCCTTCTGCTGAGGACATTGATTTGTAATGTTCTGTTCCCAAGAATTACCATAGAATCGTAACTTTATATATAATGTCTTAAAAATGCTCAGACAAAATGACAAATTTAACATCGACAAATCTGTGACTGTCGAGGCCACTTCATCTGCTAATGAAGGTCATGTCATATGACTAAAAGCTCCAGTATACAGCTACTAAATGGACTCTAAATGGATTTCATCAAATATTTAATTTCCTTCTCATTTTCTTTTAAAACTTGTTTTAGTCATCAACACCTTAAATCGCGTGCTTTTGTGTTTCAAAGACAATTCTGTGTTTGTAAGCGCGTCAAAAATTATATAGTTTTTAAATAAACAGTGCGTAATGCATGCGGCTCGATCAAAACCGAACACAATACCTCAGTGGTGTGGGATCCAGGGAGTCTCTCGTTCGCCGACCTCCTTCCTCACCCTCCCACTCTCTCCTGGAAGTTACAGCGAGAAGGCGACCGGATGAAACACGCGTTACCTTTGAACACAGTTCTGGATTTCTCTGGTTTGAACATTGTGGGAAACATCTGGGTAGAATGTAAGCACACAGCTCAACAAAATGTATAACAAGGGTCAATTCATTTGAAAACATTTTAACATGTAAGCGTTACATAGTGTATCTTTAAGCAGATAAAGTGTATTTTTAAAGAGTGTTTTGTATGTGAAGGGCTCCGCAGTCAAGTTAGCAATAATATCTTAAAGACAATGTGCAGTTATGCGTTCAAAGATAAAGCTTGCTGCCCACCAGTTCACATATTTTGACTTTTGGACTGTGTGTAGTTGTCAAACGGCTCTGATTCAGTATGGCTTAGCCTCTAAAACGTCCTGTTCAGTGTGAAGAAAAGATCAAACTTTTGGGTTGAAATAACAACATATAGTTTCGTAAGTGAAATATATGATGGAAGTGACATTAACTTACTTAACACTAGCTCAAAACAAATCAATCTTGATTCTTGGTCACCAGCGGGACACAAACCTGAGTCTTTGGAGGCAAAGTCCTGTGTGGGACCCGTCCAACCACCCTCAGACTGGACTTTTCTTTCTCTCTATACTACTGCACTATGGGCGCTTCAGGAAGGCTAGAGGGGTAACTACAGCCACTGACCAGGCTGCAGTATTGGACAGGTTGGCAGTAAAATGGAGTCTGTTTTGGCAAGCTCAAAGCCATTAACCCCTCCCACAGAACACCTGAGGAGCACTGAGGGGAAAAATACGAAAAGTCCACTGATTTGTACAAGGCGTGTCTCTCTCGCTCGTCACCTTTCTGTTTCCAGCTGCCCCGAAACAAAAACTGGTGCATTAATTAACTCTCAGTTTCAGCGGTACTGTTGGGCCTTTCCATTTTTAAATCTCTGCTGTAACAAAGCAGAACTCCCCTCTGAGTCTGTTCCGATTGGAACCTCATGGAAGTTCTTGTTGTCGAGTTAAAAATGAAATCAGGCAGGTTCACATACCAGGAATGCTTTCGGTCTTGGAGTGTTTGTGTTTGAGCTTCTGTGGATGTCAGCGCTACAAAAGATGACGAGGAGTTGTTGTGTAAGTATGAAGATGAGTCATCAGTTAAACCATTAATGTGATTGAGTGTCGTGCCTTCAATCTCTTTGGCAACTACGCGCCACAGAGAACACGAAACGCATTTTTCAAATGCTCCGTGATGATTTTTCAAACACGTTCTGCGCAGCGCTTTGTATTTTTGTGCAAATGTGTTAATTCAGTTTGAGTCGGGTCAGCGGACACACGATGGCAGCTTTATTTTTTCTGGCCAGGAGCCTCAAATGCCAACCAGGCAGGGTCACAGCTACCACTGAGCTCATTTCGGATTTAGCAACCGAGGGGAAAAATTCTATCAATAAAACTGAAACAGATACAAGACAGATATTATGGAATGTTGTATTTTGTTTGGAGTTTTATACAGAAGAAGACAGAACAGTAGAACATCACGCCATATTATGACCCAAATATTTTCAGTACAAAGATGGGATTGAAATGGCATATATTATGGTTACATTTAACTTGAAATAATCCAAATGAAGTTATAGTTTGGGGGGCAGATGCCAATACATATATTAGGAGTAAGATATTCCAATATGGATACACACATTTTTTGCAATGATCCCTCAAAAGTGGTTATCAAAGATATGTACAAGAACAGAGGCACCTTATTTTCCATTTTAAGAATAAATCAACCAATCAGCTGAACTGAACTTTTCTTTATGTTGTTTGTTTAGGCAGAAATTTCTATTTCTCTGTTGTCACAGCTCTGTGCACCAAAACCTCTTGGTTAGGTTTAGGAAAGCATCATGCTTTGGCTTAATATGCCTGTTTTGGTCGCCACCATCATGGATAGAGATGGTCTGACTCCTCCTGAAAGATAGTCAATTTGGTCGCCACAAAAACACTATAACATTAACATTACATTATTGGATACTGGGCTGACAGTAAACTTCGGTGTGAATGCGGTCATTATAAATTCCCTCAAGCATCTCTTTCTGCATTATAACCCCTGAAACACTTGAGTTTTCCTGCAAATCTTGAGCAACATATACACTGACACCACATAGTTCTCTCCAGGAAACTTCCTGGAAAATTGTTAGGGAGTGACCTATAAAAGAAAGCAGTATCAATGTATCAGTTCAGTAACAATAATTTTATTTTGGTTTATTTTTGTGAATTTGCTTACAAGTTTACTGTAATCAGCCTTAACAATGTATATCTTTTCAACTGTAGAGTGGAAAAAAGCTGCCAAAATCCCCTAAAATTCTCAGGAAAAAGCCAAGAATGTGACCTCATTGACCTCGACTCCCTTAAAATCAATAAGTTTTACATGATGAGCACAAATAAATGAAACCTTTTTAAGTTATTGCTCATCTGTTAATGTTAAATAAATAAATCCAGAATTGATTTATTTACCTTTGAACATCAAATGATGACATTCAACAGCTACCTGACCAAAGAGATTTCCAGTGTTTACACAGAACATATTAGTTTCATATCACTAACAGACGAACATCTTCAGTCGTGTTCAAACTGATTTCCCAAGATCCCCCAGCTGCCAGCGGCCCTTCCACATTCATTATTAATCGACTGACTGTATGAGGCTTTAGGCCGCGGCTGTGTTCCTCTCACTCTGCTCCACCCACCCCCTGTGTTTATGTTTACATGGCTGTAGCCACGGCGACAACACCTTCACGCCCTGCAGACTTCCAACCCTTGGCGTGCAGACAGATGGGCGGGCGAGAGAGAGAGAGAGAGAGAGCGAGAGGAAGGGAAACCTCAGCAGCCTGGGCCGCGTTCCATTCTGAATCCTGTTTCTTTCAACAGTGTGTTTTCTTGTATTTTGCTAATCATTTAGTCAGAATATGAATATTCATTACGAATTTAGTTCTATTGTATCAATACTTTTGTTCACTTTGCAGAATTGAGATGACTGAGCAGCTAAAATAAAAAAGAAACGGCAGAAATAATGATTAAATTGGGATTTTTTAAAAATGTATTTACAGTTCTACTGCTCTGTTTAATATTGTGTATGTTATGTCTTATGGGTTTTGATGCAGTTGTATAATTTGGTTGTAACTTTCATATTTCAACAGAAGTATTTAAAAAATCTGATGATTGTATCGTAGAATTGTAATATGAACCCACAGAAGATCAGTCACTGTTAAGTAAAGAACAAGGAGCTGTATTCTTTAAGTGTTGCAGTTACAAAAAAGCATTAAAAAGGGGACATATATGTATTTACTGTGTAATAAAAACACAGATACATTGTGGTTGCGGTTAAAAGCTCCAGAAAAAGCTTGCAGCAGAATTGAACCTTAATTGAAGTTTTATAAGGATATAAAGCTTAAAAATACATTTAAAAAAACAAGTAAACTTATTCAAAAAATGCCCCCAAAATCACAATCACCTTCGCTTTCAATCCCAAATGAAGTTTGTTTCATAAATACTCCATAAATCGTTTTAGATCTGCAACAAAAGATGAACTAAAGAACGGCAAGGAATCATGAAAGGAAACACTGTTTTGAAATGGGATGTGTCCCAGGATTCCCAGGCCCCCGAGGCCTCGGCTCTCTGGGCTCGACGTGGCGTCACATCCTCGGCTGCTGTTATTTTTAGATCATGTGTAAACTGGGTTGTGTAGCAGCTGGGATACACACAGACACACAGCAGTCCGACGCACACACACAAACACACACACACACACGCTCCCTCAACCTGTTTCAAGAATGCGTGACGTTAAAACACTACTGATCTTTATTCGTCTCAGTGTGAAGCAGTGATGTGATGAGACATTACATCACTGTGTTGATATTAATAAGCAGTTAGATATGTTACTATGTAAATAGACTTGTACTCAGAGGTGACATTTCTGGGCCACTGGCTAATATTAGCATCTGTATAGCCTACATTTATACTTATAAAGCAAAAAAAGTCGAGAAAGTGACCTTCAAGGAACAATTCACCCAAAAAATGAGAACTCATTCATTATCTGATCACTATATACCTGCAGACCAAACTGAATGTTTTTTTAACGAGATGTCGGGACATCTCCAGATGTGTTTGTGGTGACAGAATCGTGCGTTGTTAACAAGATATACAGACATCTCCAGCTGCGTGTTTTTGGAGACAGAACCAGATGTTTTTAATGAAACATTGGGACATCACCAGCTGTGTTTGTGGTGACAGAACCAGATGTTTTTGACAAGACATCAGGGAGGTTATGGAGATATAACTGGGTGACTTTGGGAAATCTCAGGCTTTGTTACTACTTTGTTTTTATCGAGATGTTGGGACGACTGCAGTTATTCTGGCGAATTGATTGGAAATTCATAGATAGATGCATCTTTATCCAAGGTCTATATGAAACCAAAGACTTTAATCTTTACGCCACAGTGACATCAAATATGAGCAGTTATACAAAACACAAATGGAAGAGGAATCACCTCTCTGCTGTGCCGTCATTAAAGTTAAAGTTTAACTTCAGCGTTCCACTCATTCCTGTTGAAGTGAAACTGCTTCCTGGTTCTTGATATCAGCTTACACACACACACACACACACACACACACACAGAAGCTTTGTTTTCGTTGAAACCCTCCGTTTCTCTCTGCTGATCATGACTCAGCTTGTTAGCGTTGATTCCTTCCGAGCAGTGTCAACGTGTTTATGTTGGTTCTCTCTTTTCCTTCTTCTCTGGTATGTTCTCAGGCTGAATGACACAGCAGATCTCTGTTTACACCGTCTTTGAGCTCATTTCATCAGATCGTTTCATCTGGGCTCGCCTCGTCCAACCCAGAGTCATTTCATCACAGTCCAGCTTGTTTTGCCCTGCCACGTTGTTTATCGCTGTGTCACGGCTTATGAAATCTGACTTCACTTCATGCAATTTCAGTTTTACAGTCTATTTATGGCAAATTGTTATCTTTTTATTTTGACTCACACACGCTCACACACACAACTAAAGAGGCCGAGGTACAGCTGCTTTTTTGCGCTTCAGTTCTATTAAAAGGTTTCACTCCAAACTTATTCTGTCAACCCCTTCCCCTTGAGCAAGACACTGAACCTGTAAGTCAATCTACAGATGTTGCATCAGACATCAACAATTTACATTCAGTTGTAGTCTGGCCTGAGTTTTTGGCAGATTGTACTTTTAATGTCATGATTTAGAATCATTATTTTCTTCAAATGACATTACATCGGGCTTTCTCTCTCATCTCGAAGCGCTACTTGACCTTATTTTCTTGACTGTTGTTTAAATTAGTCATGGATTTACTCTTATTTCACAAATTTCAGCTTATTTCTCAACTCACTTCACGTCAGCTGACCGTATTTCCTCTTATTTCACACCATCTCATTTCATCTGATATTGGGTGACCATATTGCAACTCATTCCAAGCAACGTTAACTATTACTTCACCTCTGACCGATTTCATATAGTTCCACGGATTATCCCATCTAATCCCTTTTCATCTCGTCTAATCTCGCCATATATCTCACGTAGGCACATTTATTTTAACTCATTTATCTTTCATTTTCTAATCTTGTTTCAGTAATCTCATATGCCCTACTCTCATGACGTTTTTCATCTCATCTTCCTTCTTCCTGAGCCTTGCTCAAGGGCACCTCGGTGGCAGTAATGAGGAAGAGAGGGGAAAGAACTGCCTTTCACTTTCCCCATCCAGATTTATCCTGCAAGTCCGGAGATCTGAACCGGTGATCCTCCGCTCACAACCCTGCTTTTCCAACTTTAAAGCCACCGCTTTGTCTCATTTCCTCTCCCATTTTGTGTTACTTTACTCAAGCCATCCTGTTAGTGTTATATTTCCCCTCGAATCCCTCATCTCATCCTATCCACATCTGTGTATTTTCAAATGTAAGACTGTCTCGTGTTATTTCAACTACTGTGGCATTATCGCATATTAGCTCATGTCAACAAAGACGTAAAGCTGTTTCCACAATATATAAACATCAACCATCTATCTATCTATCTATCTATCTATCTATCTATCTATCTATCTATCTATCTATCTATCTATCTATACTGTACATGTACTGTGGGTTTGTGGGTCACTATGACCAATCCAGGAGCTCAGGTGAGATGACATCACCCCCCGATCAGTAGTGTGACCTCAGCCTGCATCATCATGAATTCCTAACAAGGGATCCGAGGGCATCCAATCAGCGCCGCCCTGGATTATCAGGTAATGAAGCCTGACGGCGTGCAGCCAATCACAGCTCAGGACACAGATTACTGCCTGGTGGGGCTCAGAGGGAATCAATAATGTAGACACACACACACACACACACACACACACACGCCCTGAGCCTGTGCTTACTACTGTTACAGTAAATGACGAAGCCCAGAGGCAGATAGCGTACGAGAGAAAGACGAGGACACACGTGAGGGAAGAGAGATGAGAGAGAGAGAGAAGTGAGAGTAGAGTGTAAAAATCAAAGAGGACAGGATGATCTCAGCACTGTGCGTATGATTCACTGCCAGTAGTTGTGAGTCACCTCTGTAGAAGCAACCGAGACACTTTAGTACTCGGCTGCTGTACACCTGAGACCCGTGGCAGCCGCTTCTATCAGCTCCGTTGTTACTACGACCTCAGCTGCCAGGGTGAGGGTTAGGTCAGGACGACACTGGAAGAGAACAACAGCTCATTAAAAAATGTAAATACAAGGTGTTTATCGCTTGGTATAGGTGAAATAAATCTGCCAGTGGAACGAGTGATAAAACAAGTCAAATGTGTCTAGTGTGATGAGACCTTTTGACTTTTAGGTTTTAGAGAATTATATTTGGGGAGATTTTAGTTTATGCAGTATAATAGTATAAGTGCTCGTAATGCTACCAGCAGTGATTATAGGACCAAAGGTAGCAGTAGCATGAGTGCTGGCATTTGTTTGATAAATCGATTAGTCAATCGAAAAAGGAAATTTTGCCGCTCTTATTCGTCATATATGACGCCTAATGAGGAGTCTTTGTGACAAATCTTTGTTGAAGACGTCACGTTGGACTCTGGGAACAATACTTCACAATTTTTCTCTTTTTTTAAAAAATAAACTAAACATGGTATCAGGAAAATAAACAGCTTATTAAAGCTGGTGTTTGTAAGATGCTTGATTTTTGAAGTCTCACTCCCAAAATCGTCAAATACTGGCAATTTTAGACGGCCGACCTGACCTGCAATCCCGTCAGTATAACCATCTAACCAACAGGAGCTTTAATTAGTAACAGTAATAGTCGGTTGCAGCCCCGTGTCAGATGTGGCACACTACACAGCATTTTATCACAATACCATCATTTCAAACTCTGATAGAATACCACAGTGAAAGTGGCTTTAACATGACAACTAGATAAATCTGTTCATCAGTAGTGCCAGAGAACGGCAGAAAGACAGTAATACACATGAAATATGATGTAGTTTTAGAAATATTTGTTCTTTGTCCTTCGATCAGGCCTTTGAAGACAGGGTGAATGTCCAAGTCAACGGTAAGGGTGAATCAATACTGTACTTTTTTTTGTATACTGACATAAAAATCTTAGTAAAAGTGTTGGAGAATTGTCTGTCATATCTCTATAACAAGGGAGCAGTTTACCTTTAGCAGTAACATGTAGTAACAGAGGTGGCAGTAATTTGTTAAGCCAGGGGTATTACTATTAAGTCTTGGCTGTAAAAATAAACCTGTGATAATCCCATGATCCCTTGCGGGAAAGTTTGATTTGTTTGTGCATCATGTGGAGCGATCCAGAACACTTGAGACGAACCTGAAGGTGAAACTGCCGAGTCACCGTGTTCTAGTGGAAAGTTTTGGTCGAGCCCCCACACACCTGCCGTGACTGCAGTGTTTCCTGTAGGAAATGTTCCACTGAAGGGAAGATTTCATCAAACACTGATTTGTAACGTAGCACACGCTGCACAGTCATGATGTAAATACCTGATGTCAGCTCACAGATCACATGACCCGAGTCATTAGTCATTGTGTCACTCAGCAGGTTTCACACGGAACTATAAGAGTTTTGTTAGACTGTTTACTAATTATAGACAGGTTTACTGCTGGTTATATTTCTGCCTTTTCGGGAGATGCTTTAGAGTTTGGTGTATCTCATAAACCCAAACTTTATATTTGAGAATCTCTTTCCCAGTTGAAATGGTGATAGAGGGGTCATTTGGACCAGCAGTCAACAATGGTACAGGGAGAAGTCATGCATTTGTCCGACAGTACCATGAAGGGAGTGAAGATACAATGGGATATGTTAACGTTTTAATGCCAAAGCTCTTTGATATGGCCGCGGTACGGAGGACAAAAGGTGACTTTGTTATTGAGCAACAAATCCATAAGATCACGAGTCGGTGGAAAAAACAGAGGTTATTGTAGTCAACTTAAGCAAAACCTAAGAGTAAAACAAGGCGTATAAAAACATTGTAGTTAAAGCTGCTACACGGAACTTCCTTGTTGTTGATTCTGGCGCCCCCGTGGACAAAAGATGTCGATGGTGAAACAAACTGAACTGTGTCTTCTTTACTCAGGCTGAGACGCATCAGTTCATCCTCGTAGGTCTGACATCAATAAAGTTTTAATTTGTTTGTCTCATCCAACCTGGATAAGTCTGATTCCAACCCGGTGACAAGCATTTATAATAACTGTAATAACTGTATATAAAAAAGCCAGTTGTCTCACTGGTGGCCTCGTTTCCTTGCGTAGGTCATATGGAGGCGTCAGTATTAAATTGAGACTGTTTCATAAGTTGTACAAAGTATCTTGTAGTACGATTGACCAATAGACTTATGAAGTAAATCAATATTCCGAGCTTACAAAACTAAACTGATGCATATATTTGGGATGTCTACATGACTGTGAGTTAGGTGTTTGTATTGTGACACCTATCCTGAACCTCTGAAGTCTTTCCCCTGACATACCATATTTTAATTTAAAAAAATAAATTAATACAGAAATTGATAAAATAACACTAAAACTATTTTTTTTGAACAATGAAAGGTAAACTGATATGAACAAACACATTCTGGAAACAAACTGAAAATAAACCAAGATGGATTCAAAAATCAAAACAAAATTAAAAGTATTAAAAAATGCAAAACCACAATAACTCTGGCCTTCACTTCTTTTAAATCGAGTTGCTTTACGTGACCAAACCCAACAAAACATTAACGATAGCACTGGCTCGTGATGAAGCAAATCATTTTTCAACAGTTGTTGGGTCACAGATCAAAAAGTATTGCTGTAGAGGTTGTGAATGAAGAACACATACTGTATTATTAAGCCTTTTGACGAGTTGTTTGAAGACAAAATCAAACTCTGGAAAGTAAAAGTGGTAATAATGATTTATAACTCCTCGAGTAAACACACGAGGTAAACATTACAGGCTTGGTGGTCCACAAACAAATGATGTGATGACGACTGCTCCGTTCAGAGGTTCGTCCAATCTAGAATACGCTACTAAGTGTTATGATGTAATGTACCAGGGATGTACATTTGCATGTTTGGTCAACATTGTGTTTCTCGATGACGCTGTATTGTGTTGTGTTGAGCCAGGTTCAACTTTTTTGCCGGATGATCCTGCGAGTTTCCCGTTTTGATGTGGTGGCGGAGGTCGTGACGGAGCACTTTTGTCGGTCTGAACACAGCCTTAAACCACCGGGCCACACGGAAGCTCAAGAAACCAATTTTTCCACTGAGACAAAAGTAGAAAATCAGATAAAAACCCAGTGAATGACACAGGATGACTTTGATATAAAACCCTTACCCAACATGCCTGCTTTGTTATTTCATAGACACACCATCCATCTTGTGTAAGCATGTTATTTTGCTGCTCTCTGATTAGTTCAAACATGTTGTAATTCTGTAAATCTCAGGTCTGACCCAACACTGTTTACACACATGACGAACACGTGATGTTGACATTGAAGTGATTTCACTAGAACTACACTGATTTTAGTCTGATGAGAACGGCCTCTGCTTTCTGTTTCAATCTGAATCCGGCTCTCCCAGAAATAATCCGTCAATATTACAGCTAAACCTTCATTTTTGCTTTTGCTGCCCACTCAGAGCAACTTCCTGTGTCACTAAACTGATAGAAATGTGAGGGGAATGGGGGGGATTTCTTTATTTACATATAATCAGACGTCTACTATTATTATCCCGTGGGTTATGGGACATTAAAAATGTCTCATTTACTGAGTGAGTAAGACGATGGGCTGAATCACATACAGGCGATTAATTACATGTTGCTTATCGTGTCTGTCAGTAACTTTTGCACTTTGTCAAAGTGAAACAGAGATTAGATTAGATGTTTTTTTTCCTAAATGCAGGACCCAAACTACACATGTATTTCAGCCCTGCTTCTCATGAAAAATGATAAAGATCAGTGTATTCTACCACTTAACTGAGATTTCTCAACACTTGATCTGAGACTTTACAGACTCTGTTTATGTGGGTACTTTAAATCTTGGTGACCGCAAGAGTAGCATTTCAAAACAATGTGGTAGCAACGTAACGAGGGGAGTGATGCCGTGTCAGTCTGGAGACACAAAGGTTATGGGTTTGGTGTTGTTATGGGGAATTTGGGGGGTTCTGACAGCCTATAAAGAGTTTTAACGGGTTCTTCTTCTCTTTTAAACACTCATTATCCCTGAATGTAATTTTTTTGTAGGTGATTAACAACTAAAATAAGTGCTTGTGACAGCTTCGTACTCATTTTTACTTCTCTTACGTGTTCTGCTTTTTGTCGGTCTATTTGTAGAATGACTTCTTTTTTTCCTTAAACCTTACATTTGGCCCATATTTAATATTTAAGATATATATATATATTTTATCTTATTGTTTAATTTGTACATAATTTGTTGTTATTGTATTAACAAGCACCCTGGTAAGATTATAGCGACCCTTTTATGGAGGCTAATTAAGTTCCTAATTAAGACTAAATAAAAAAGACTTACGATGTAATGTACCAGGGATGTACATCTGCTTGTTTGGTCAACATTGTGTTTCTCAATGAGGCTGTATTGTGGTGTGTTGAGCCAGGTTCAACTTTATATATATATTTATATATATATATATATATATATATATATATATATATATATGTATATATATATGTTTAAATGGGCGAAAAAAATATTTCAATGGATACTTTTTTGTGATCTATTAAAGTTTTGTTGGGTGTTTATTTTATTCTAATTAATTGGTTTCATTATTATTATTTTTAGGGTCAGAGGGTGTTTGAATTTATTTTATAATTTTTTGTAATTTTTTTTAGTTTTTCAAATTAAAAAAAACTCAAAAAAACAACAATTAAATTTGCAGGTTCCTTTTTCACTGGGCACAATTCTGACGTGCCTCTGGGGGCTTCCATATAATAAAGATGATTAATGAAGTAATGCTTAACAAACAGTTTCTGTTTCAGCTGAATTTCAGACTAACTCTGCAGCACACATGTTTTTTTTTCCTTCCAAACACTCTGTCAGACAGGAAGCACCTGTTCCGTCCATTATCTTATGTATTTCCACATTTGCAGAGCGGGTCACTGGTTCAGACGTGCGTGGCATCATGCAGCCAGACGCCGTTCCAAAAACACCAGCGCCTCAGACTTTTAGCCGGACAAGACGGGGATTTCCAGCTCTGTGCCACAGAAAGGGCAGAGACGAACACTCACTGTGGAGCAAGAACAAACAGCATCAGTTCAAACTGTGACACGCAGTCATGTGGTGCAGGCTAATTTCAGAGGAACCTGTTTTTGCCGTGTTGAACGTGACTCTGTGCAGCAGCACTTTAATTGAAAGCTGCCTGACCGCAAAGAGTTACTCAGCAAATAAAGCCCTTTTTTTATGGAACAAAGGCTCCATTCTGCCACTCTGCATGATTCAGCATGTTTATGCGGGGCCCCACTTCTATTTCGGGACGCAACAAATTATTTCGTCAGCACGACACGTTTCATAAGCGGCTATCAGACAATCGGCAAAGGAGTGTTGTCAGTTTCCAGCGGGGCAGGTCACGGGGTAATGAGGGTACAGCTGACTGGCAGCTCTGTGATGAAACTCTGTGGAGGTCAAGCACATCACACACACATCACACACACTCCCACTGTCGCAAACCACATGGCACTTTTTTTTTTTTTATCATGTGGCTGTTTGTTAATCATCTGCCAGACAAAGTGTGTGTGTGTGTGTGTGTGTGTGTGTGTGCTGTTGTTTTCCTGTTTTCCACTTGGTGAGGACCAACTGTACATTAGAGCTTCACAGTGAGGACTGTTTGTCACAGTGAGGACATTTTGTTAAAAGAGTTGTTTGAGGGGTTTGAACATGGTTTAAAGGTCCAAGTTGGAATCAGGTTCAGGTTAAGGGATACATTTTAATGTTCAGAGGCTGGTGAGTGGATCATTTCAGCAAAGTCTGCTCACTTTGTGGGGACCATACTCCCATTTGGTTACAAAAAGCAGATCCCCAAAAGGGAAATTATGCCCTTTTGTTGAAGTTAAGGTTATTTCACTTTGCTCTATTCTATGTTGATCCAGTTTTTGAAATAAAATCATACAATCATACAATCATACAGCAATCATACACAACTTTATGGAATCTTGTTCCACCGTATTCATAGCCCCCATGATGCCTTGCACAAATGATGGACGCGACTTCTGGCACCTCCTGTCACTTAATATTGCACTGCATGCTTAATAAGTGTCATTTTACCAAAACTGACATGATTGTTACTGCTTACACTGCCAATAAAAAAATTCCACCCGTAACTGTTTCCTGTTTTATTGCTTTTATAAATGGAATCATGGTCAATATAGAAAGAACATACAGAATAAAAAAAATTAACAAAAATTCTCTTCAATGTCTAGGTGAAAACATAAATTAGAAATATGTAATGTAAAATAAGTGACTGCATAAATATTCAGGCTTACACATCTGGACACTGCAAATTTTCTCCATTCCTCTTTGCAAACCTTGCATGGTGATTGGGTATAACAGCCCTTTTAAGTCCAGCCACAAATTCTCTTATTGTATCTGGGCTGGATTTTGTCTCAGCTGCTCCACAACGTTCACTTTGTTGTCTTTAAACCGTTTCTGTGCAGCTTACCCTGTAGCCTTCGGGTCATTGTCTCGCTGAAAAATAAATCTTCTGCCAAGTCGTAGTCCTCTTGCATACTGAATCAGGTTGTCCTCCAGATTTTCCCTACATTTGGCTGCATTCATTTTACCCTCTACCTTTACAAGCCTTCCAGGGCCCGTTGCTGAGAAGCATCCCCACAGCATGATGCTGCCACCACCGTGCTTCATGGTGGAGAAAGTGTGTTTGTGGTGATGTGGTGTGTTTACCTTGGAGTCTCCCACATGCCTTTGGGTGAACTCTAGCTGAGATGGCTTTTTTCTCTTTGCTTTGAATGGTAACCTGGGGAACGCTTGTTCTACGCAGAGTCTCTCCCATCTCAGCTGCTGAAGATTTTAACTCCTTCAGAGTGGTCATAGGTGTCCTGGTGGCCTCCATCGCTAGTTTCCTTCTTGCACAGTCACTCAGTTTGTGAGGACGGCCTGCCCTATGCGGATTTATGCATGTGCATTACACATTAGCCGTTTCTCAATATGCGTTCTTCTCTGTACTTCTATTCTTGTGGACTTGAGAAACGTCATCAGTGTCGGACCAAGTACTGTTCCAATTCAAAGTTTGCATCTGGCCAAGTATGGTCGAATACCCCGGATGTGTTCTTGCCCCGCCCATTTCATTGAGGATGCATCGGTGGAGACTTGTGTGGACTTTGGAAAGTTATGTATCCCAGAATGCACTTCGTGATAGCAATGGCGGGAGGTTCTCCCGTCCTCCCATCCTCCAGGAGTTCGTTCTTCCAACTGAACTCCGCAAGTCCAGACTCCCGGAGTTCACAAGTTCGAACTTGGCGTACTTGGTATTGAGAAACGCCTATTGTCTGTCACTTTACAAGTAAAGTAACATTCCACTGAATTTCTGCAGACTTTCACTATGGATCCCTGCTGAAGACTGTAAAAAGTAAATCTGCAGATTCCTGTCTGGTTTTAGGTACATTACGTATTCAGTATTAAGTTTCCAACTGTGGTTGTTAATATATTATTTATAACACTGCAGAATGTAGTTGTAAGAAGATATACAGACATTTTAAAGTGCTTATTAACATACAGTATGTTTGACTTTGACAACTTGTTCTTATCCTGTGGAGACATGTACAGTATAATATTGATTTAGCTAACATGATTTTCATTGATATCTATTCATACACCAGCCACCACTTATTGGTATCCACTACTAGAGGAATGACAGTTTTTTATAAATATATGAATAAACATGTATCTATACATATACATCTGCTTAGAACTGCTTCATTATTATCCATTTTCAAATGTTCATATATTGCCAATGTCTTCTTCGATGTCAATCTTTCGACGTGTGAAGATTTTAAGAAACTAGTTAAAGATAAACCTCGGACAACAGACAGCAGCAGCAGCTCAGCTCAGTGTGATGGAATATGTTCACTTTTTTAACCATTTTAGCACCAAGAGAAGATCAGCCAGTCTCTCCTCCTTATAAGGGAAAGTGTCAGAGAGGGTTAACGGAGGAGATGAAGTCATCTCTTGAGTCACACACGACCAGGAAGAGAATGGATGTCGCTATGTGTCCAATCACACACACACACACACACACACACACACACACACACACACAGACGACATACACTTTATGAAATTACATTTGGAATTCGTCTGTGTTTTGCTAATTTTTAATCAGGTTGAATCAAGGTCAAAGGGAAAACCTGTGGGATATTTTCTACTGAAAACATTCAGCACATGCACATTAAATATGATTATGAAAACTGCGGATCTTCTCTGATCCCAATTGAGTGTATATACTGAACTGTAGTAGTTTTAAAGTAGGGATGTTGACCCCAGGGAGAAATATTTTCATTTGTTGTCACAATGAATTGATTTAGACTGAGACAAGAGCTGAAACATGATCGTAATCTTCACATGAATGTGATCCAGTGAAGATGTGTCCTTCGGATGACTTGGCGCTGACGCTTAAACACTTCCTCGTCCCAAAAAGCAGACAGTCTGTGATCAGGCGTCAACCTGAAAGTCAAACATTTACGTGGGAATCAGCACGTACATTTGTGACGTGTCTCACTAATTCTTCTCTTTTTATATATAAATAAGAGTCTGGGGCAGATGTTCTGTGATGCACCTCTCAAAAAAAGTTTATCTATAAGCTTCTTGTGCAAATTTTGTTGAACTGCTGTTGTATTCAACCGTATGAACGTATACACTGACAACAAGCTGTATGTCAGAGTGTTCTTGTTTGTTGTAACTTGCGTGATGGGCTTGTATATCTACACCTTTGATACATAGTTATTTCTGCATTGGGCCTGTGCGGTCAATCTGGGAATAAGATTGCAAAACAAGTGCTTGTTTTTAAGAAATCTTGAAAGATGTGGTTTTACTCCGCAAGTTTCGTTGTGCATGAAGAAGTAGGCGCCAAGGGTTTTCCTCCTGTCCTCCAAGGTCCCCAGCTGTCACTCAGTCCAACATACTTTAAAGAAGCATTTCACCGGTGGGAACATTGATCTTTATTGAAAGAGGGTCATATTTGTAGTCAAAATGTAACATCATTTTTGAATTTTGTGCTTATTTGACTGAGAAAAGGCAGAAAGTGACTTTAGGGCGCATTTGTATGAAAGACAACAACTCCCACAATGCACCACAATGCACAGCTCTGCAAACCACTCCCACTAATCCGGCACGCCACACATATCTCCGTCCGCTGTAGATATTTCGTCGCGAAGAAACTGGCATCTCTGGGATTCACTGCAGCAGACAGAGTCCAGTTCGGTGTCCATAGGCTCACAGCGAGAGCACCGGTGGCACCGCCAGTCCGCCCCTGCTCGAGCCAGTCCGGGCTCCTCGTCCGGGACAGGCAGGTCTTCTGCCGCGGCTGCAGCAGCCGCCGCAGCCGAGGCAGAAGACCTGCCGCCTCCATCTCCCTCAGCTGCTCGTCGCTGTATTGTGGCTCGTACAGGTAGCCGCGAACATCTGACTCGAGCATCACGCTCTCGAAATCACTCTCTTCGTTGTCTGAAATATCATATTGCATATCATCTGCCATCGTGGGTCAAACCTGGCTCCACAGCGTCTGTTCGCTTAGCGGCCAACAAAGATGGCAGCTATGTATTTTCGTTCTGCAAGTGAAGTCCCGCCCATTGGTCTGTGATAGGTCTGTAGCGTGAGTGGGTCCCACCTCTAGCCCCCACCCTTGGAAAAATGAGCGAAGCGTTTGTAGTCTTCCCTCTCAACACAGATATAGGACTTCCTGCTTTCAATGACGTAAAATGACGATTTTTACATCATTGAAAGCAGGAAGTCCAACACTGAAATCTCTAGTTCTCCTGTCTCAGGGCAAACTGAGGGAATGATGCACGACCATTCAAAAACATGACTGTTTTCCTGAAGATACAAAGCTCAATGCAAATCGGTGAAGTGTCCCTTTAAGTACATCTGTAACTGATTTAGGGACTTTCCCTCGGGACTAGAAGGAACTCAGTGTGTTTCCACTGCAGGGACCAGGGTCTAAATTAAGTTCAGAGAGCATTATTTTACCCCCCAAAAAGTCCTTACCCAGGGCCAATGCCTTCTAAAGTGCGTGAGCTTTGGTGTTTGGGACTTGCAGAGCAGGATAATTCTGTTATTTTTGTTTGTCGTGCATTAATTGTCAGCGGATTCATTCGTTTCCGCTTGGCTGACAACAAAAGGCTGAAGGAAGCTTTTAGTTCCTTGAGAAGTAGTTCCTGGACTACGTTTTTCGGGGGCTGGGACGGGGTTTTTCACACTTCCTGCTACGTTATGAAGCATCCAGACCCTCTGAGGTCGTCAGGTTTAGGTCTGCTTTCAGTCCTGCCTGTCAAAACTAAACATGGTGAAGCAGCGTCAGTTATTATGAACCACATATCTGGAAAAAACTCCCAGAAGACTGCAGGTTTGCTCCAGCTGTCACCTCTTTCACATCAAGGCTGAAGACCTTTTGGTTTGCCACTGCCTTTTATTGAAGCAATACCGAGCTTTTGATCAGCCTCTTCTATCTCAGCTTATTTTTCTATATTTAACTTTCGTTTTGCTTTTTGGTGTCCTCCTACTTGTTTTTAACATCTTTAAATGCAATTTCATGCCCCTGTAGAGCACTTTGAGTTGCCTTGTGCCTGTATTGTGCTACACAGATAAACCTGCTGTGGCTTAACAAAAAACGGATAGAAGCGTCTCCAGGTGTCCTTAAAAAACATCCAGTGGTGGGAATCAAACTGTGGTCGCCTGTCTTGCAGCCTTTTTGGATGTAAAAACACCACAAACAACAGCTTCAAATGATAACCGGGTCACGCGTGGCGACATGGGTCGAAGGAAGATAATCGGGAAGAGCTTCTTTTTGTCCAACTTGTTTACGTCCAACGTTTGCTTAACCCAACCGTGAAACTTGACCTCTGTCCACAGCCGTATAATCAGTGCAGTTTCATCTGGCTAAATAATGACCAGCTCACACAACAACAGGCGCAATGTTAAGTAATAAGTAAAGGGATTTCCCATCCTTCACACGTCCACTGTCACAGTCCGTAAATAGCTCCACAGAATGAATAATAAAAGACAAGGGTACACGTGCTGCCTTTTTTCTCATTAAGGACGTCTGTCACATGATTCACTAAAATAAAAGATCTGCTTTTGTCCTGCTTGTGCTCATCTTTTCCATAAAAACTGGAACGGAAACAAGTGTCTATGGAATCTATCTTCGGAATTCCATACACAGGTTGACTTTGATCCGACAATTATGACAAAAGATTTTCCTAAATTCATTAATAACTGATTACGGGATGACATCATCCTCTGCTGAATTATGAGTCAGATTTGTAACAGCACACTGAATGATTTGCCAACAGCAGTTTTTTTTCCGACATGCTGGCTCTTATCACACGATGAAACTGTTTCCTGCTGCAGGAGGGCGCCCCCTGTTGACGCGACCGCTTCCTGTGGGGCTCTTGGATAATTGAATCCAAGATAACCTTTTCACAATTTGTAGATTAGACATTTAAAGAGGAACACAAGCTGAACAATGAGTATGAAATCACATTTGACGTTTATTATCTCTTCAATAAATCTCTACAAACATACATTTTCAGCTGTCACTCAGGATGTTTTGCTTCAAAAGGCACAACATCACTGATTACATACACAGATTTACATTCTCACCTGACTGTTAATGCGATCCAAGAATCAGGAAGCTATCTGAGCTGTCACTTGATGTTTACTCACCTCCTGAGAAGGAAAATGAATCTGACACTAGAGGAGACAGACTCACGTTTTTTCTCCACAAGCTGCTTTCGGGTAAATCCCAGCAGCCACCAAAGCTTCAGAGGTGTTTTTGTTTTACTAGTTCAAGACTCAAGACTTCCACAATTTTGCTTTACTTTACTAATGTATCATTGGACTTGTATGGCCAATTAGATGATTTTAGGATCTGAGAGTATTTTCCTTTTAAACAGCAGAACTGAACTAAATTCTTCAACTATGACAGGATTGAGAAAAAAACTTCAAGAAATAATATTAGGCAACACTTTATAGTAATAATCATTAATAAATGGTATATTTATAGTTAATTAAATTGTGTTAATGATGAAATGCTTTATAAATGATTCATTGAATGTGCAGTATGTAAGAATTTCAATTGTAAACATTTAAAACTTAACTTAAATTATCAACAGAATGTGAAGAAATATGAGTTTTGACATTATGACGTCTGTTTTGAGTTGCACAGATGTCTACTGAAACTGAATGAACTAGCAAACAGCAACTACAGTTAGCAGCAGTTAGCACCTTTAAGCATTTACAAAGTATTAAAGTCATCAGGTGCAGCTTTACAATTGCTCAATAAATGGTTTATAAAGCTTTTCATTGTCAACAGTGAAATAATTATCAACTTAGGTATCGATAATCATTTAGTTGTCACCTTATAAATGATCGGCCAACTATGAAAAACGTCTAAATTCTCTGATTCCAGGTCGTTGAATGTGAAGATGTTCTGGTTACTTTCCTCGTCTCTGACAGTAAACTCAACATCTTCAGGTTTAGTTGAGTTGTTGACCAGATCTCTTCGGGCTGCACACACCTGATTCACACATCTAATCAGACAGGGTGGGATAGAGCTCTGTCAGGTGTCTTGGCCTCTTGGATATCGGTCTTTTAATTTCCACATAGAAGCTTTTCCGGAAGTCACACGCATACAAATGTAGTGAAAAAAGAGGTAAAACATAAAGAGATGAGGGGAAACACAATCATCATCATCGTTCCAGGACAATATGACCTGCCATGTGTGAGTCAGGTTACCTAATATTATTTTCATCAACCGTAGATCGAAAATGTATTCAATGTAATTTAGCTTGAAATTAGCTTAAAAAACTTTGGAATGAAGCCCTTCAAATAGAGGCAAAGGATGTTCAAGAGAGTCCATGAAGAAGAGTGACATCTACTGGACAGAAGTTAAACAACACCTACAGCGTTGGTTCTTAAGACATTGAAGTAAACTATTGACAACTCAGTGTTTTTCAGAACATCTTTAACTCTGCATTCCCTATATCGGACTGGAGTGAGTTTGTTAATAATGTGTTTTAGTTCAAAGTTAGTTCAATTTAAACCGTTTAAGGTGATCCACATGATAAGTCAGTGAACTGACTACATATCTAATTTGGAGTTAATCAGTGATTTTCACCATTATTTCTTATTCTAAAATAACCAAGACTGCCTCACTGAACACTGCACTTCCTGTGATGTAACTGTTGCACGTGTGCACATTGCGACGTCGCTGCTGAAGCGATATACTGTGCAGCCCTGGTCCTGGACAGCTGGAGGAAAGTTGCGTTCAATTATAATCGTATTTACTGAGCTTTAAACGTTCTGATGCTGTGCCTCGGTATTAGATGATCTGGGAATGACTCTCAACGACCAACTAGCCTTCTCCTAGAATCGCCTAGGCTACTCCACCTTTTATACATTTCAAATTGATTTAAATATGTCAGGCTTCAATAGATTTTCCAGGCAAATGAAGTAATTACAGGATAACGGAAACCCTCCAATCTCCAAACTACCCATGACGATGCTGAAGATTTTTTTTTCCCTCAAGACAAAAAAAAGGAATTTAAAAACATGTTATCAGCACAAAAAAAAAAATTGTCTCCGTTCACACATCAGCCCACATCTGTCTGACCCTACACACTGCCCTCTACAACCTGGATTATGTAGTGAAAATAAAGAAAGGAAAAAAGAAAAACATACACATTGTAAACCATTCTGATATCCAAACAAAGTGAAGGTGCAGAGCAGAGAGCTGGAAACGTGAGAAGACATAACACTCACCACTGCTGATGGAAAAGGGGGGAATCTGGGATATCAACGTAAACTGGCGTTGTGTCAGTTTCACCTTGTGTGAAAAAGTGGAAATCAGCTCTGAACAGTCGTGACCGGTCTTTCACCACACTTTTTCGTCAGTGTGCGTCTTCCCTCAAGGTAAATAAGACTCCGATCCCAAGATGCATTGCTCTCAGGGTTGATCACAGGCTCTGATGCGACTACAGCCTCAGAGCAACCAGTTCAGTAATCCACAGTGGCGCTGTTCACAGACGCTCCCACTGCTGCTTCATCGTGGACTGTTTTCCCGCCACTCAACACTGTCACAGAGTGAAACGTCTGCAGGGTTTGGAGGAGAAAAGGAAGGAGGGATCAACAGTCCAGGGCACATATCACTTCTGTTTCCGTCCCGTCTTTTCTTCCTCTGAATGCTCCTTCTTCTCCTCGTGTGTCAGTTATTTCTGCAGCTCCTGTGGCGCGCTGAAGGTCTCGTAGACATTGGCCGCAAACTCTTTGACCTGGTCGTTCATCAGTAAGTCCTGAGGAAGAGAGACAGAACATTAGAGATAGAGACGGAGATGAAATATACTAATGAAATTGGTTCTGCTTTTGTTGATTCTGTGCTTCGATGTGTAACATAAACTTAAAATTGTCTGACGTGTCTTGAAAAGATATTAGTATCCAACTATTTTGATAAATGATTAATTGCTTAATTTTTTTAAACCAAGTGTCAAACATTTGCAGGTTCCAGCTTCTTAAATGTGACGATTTGCCGCTTTTCATTGTCATTTATGAAAGTAGATGAAGAGTCTTTAGGTTTTGGACTGAAGAAGAAGCTAACTGAAGACATCACTTTGGGAACTTTTCACCACACACACTCAAATGAATGTGCAAATTTCTGTGAAAAAAGTGAAACATTTTGAACACAATCACTTTTATAGTTTCAGAAAAGAGGAAAATCTCTGATGTGACTTTCAATTGCGAGCAGACGTTGAAAAACTGTCCCTCTAAAAGTGACTAAATATATAATCTGTCCAATCAAAGAACAAGCAAAGAAGATCAGGATCTGACCAGACATCTGATGCCAGCAGCTTTTGGTACTGGCTGCTGCGACACATTTCAGTCACTATAACAAAAGTCAAAATAGGTTTGATATCCAGTTTTAGCAGTTAGTGGTAATAAACCCAAGAGCCCAAAAGTGCAGATGGTTTTGAGATATTTAAATTAAGAGTTTCTTGTCTTGATTAAAGACCTAATAACTGTCAACCTGCACATAATAATTTACACTTAGAATCTGATCAGAGCTTGGTATCTGTTTACCACTCAGCAAACAGCAAAGAAAAGCAAACAGAATGTAGACTTTGTTTTCATTGAGTCGATGTGGACAGCTGATCACAACAAACAAGGCACAGTCTGACCTTCTCGATTTTTATTTTCCAATGTGTGTGTGGTTTCACCTGAACAAAGTGGCTCGGAGTCTCACTGCAGATGGTGTTGATCTGACCGTTGACGATAGGAATGATCTTGGCCAGTGGCAGGCTGACTACAGACAGACTGAACACACACACACAGACAGACAGACAGACACAATGGAGTCATGTTGAGGTAAACGTTGACTTATGTGTTCGGACTTCAGTGACATTTTTCTGTTCCAAAAAACTCCACAAATGTTCTGCAGCAATGACCGAATAACCAGACATTTATCTCTTCAAAACAAAAAAAATTAAAGGCCTCTGCCGTACTTCTGGAAATTTGGTTGAGAGGTTTGAAAGTAAAATTATGTAAATCCACAAAATAGCAGGAAACAATTTACTTATCCTACTTGATGTATCAGGAGAATCATCAATTCATTCGTTTGAGCAATTTCTTAAAGAAATAAACAAATCTAAATTCTGGGATTCCAGCTTCTTGGATCCAAATATTTTCTAGTTCATTTAGTTCTCAGTGACAGTAGAATGAATATCTTCTAGTTTTGGACTAAAAGGATGTCGTCTTGGGCTTTGAGAAACACTGATCGACATTTTCCACCATTTTTCAAAAAACATTTTATAGGCCAAACAACTGATCGATTCATTGAGAAAATAATCAAAAGATTAATCCACAGTAAAAAAAAAAACATTAGTTGTAGCCCCAATGCTTATTTCAGCTACACTGACTTCTATTGGTGTTTCTCATGACTAACAACACACACACAAAAAACATAGTAAACCCAAGATTTAAGTGTGGAAAAAAAGAACATTTCTGTCTGTGAAGAAGCTGACCTATCAGGTGCAGAGCTCGGGGAGGCGTCTCCAGGAGGTGGGCGGAAAAACTCGGCCAGGTTGTCAAGGAGACGAGAGAATCCTCTGTTCAAACAGGCGTTCAGGACCGTGGTGAAGTCTGGACTGAAGCCACAAACACACACACAAACAGACATCAGATCAGAATCATGAAACACATACATCTACAGGTGGACGAACACATGAGTAACACACACACACACAGGTGTGGTGTTTACCTGTCCAACATGTCTCTGGTCTCGTTCAACAGTCTGATGGTCAAAGTATCCTGTTCTGTCAGCCCACACGCCTGACACAGACAGAAGATGTATCAATACACAGCTCTGTGAATACTTCTGTGTATCACCCTGTGTGTCTGTGTGTGTGTGTGTGTGTGTGTGTGTGTGTGTGTGTGTGTGTGTGTGTGTGTGTGTGTGTAGTGACCTGATTAGCGAGTGCGTTCTCGTCGTCAGCCAGCATGTACCAGGACAGCGGCCGCTCAGAGCCGGCCTCCACCTCCGCTCTGATCCAGCTCAGCTGCTGCTCCACCTCCAGCAGAGACAGACTCTGCTTCAGGGACATGCTGCAGCCAACAGAGAGTTCATCAGCAACTAGCTTCAACACGGATTTATCATTTTAATTCACTTATTGATAAAAAAAATAAAATAAAAATGTTTCTGTTTCAAGCCTCAATGTGTGACAATTTGGTCTTTTCTCTATTTTGTCTCATTGTAAACTGATTATCTTGGTGGTTTTAGACTGTTCATTGTGGTTTTCAAAGTGTTACATGGGGCTCTGGGAACACTTGCATACATTTTTTACATTACATTTGTAACTAAAATTTAAACCAAAAAATGTAATAGTGCAAATTACAGCTGCAACAGTTTGTTAATTAATCGTTGGGTTTTGGACTGTTGGTTGCACAACAGAACATTTGCAGACATCACTTTTGGATCTGGTAAATCATGATGAGCATGTTTCACAATTGCTTTGCATTTTATAGAGCACACAACAACAGGACAAACAAAAAATGTCATGAGTAATTATTAGTTATAGACACTCACCCTCCCAGGGAGTTCTGTACGGCTTTCTTCACTAGTGTCATCAACTCTGTCAAACCTGGAGAGAAAGAGCGAGAGAGACAGATAGACTGAGGTTAAACAGTAGCCCCATTCACACTGGCTTTTGGGTGCGGCTTTAGTACGCCAATTCCCCGCCTCCGTCTCAGTGTGAATCTCTTGGAGGCGGCGAGGGATGAAATTTCGCTCCGGCCCTGATCCGCCTCTTGAGGTAGTATCAGGGCCATAATATTGGAGAACCGAACCAGTGTGAACGGATAAGCCGGCTTCACGTATTGATGGCGTGTTGATCGGACGGTCAGTTAACTACACAGGTCCTTCACTCAACTAAATACAGAGAAATGTCCCACTAAGCAACGTTACATGACCCAACAAAAGTAACATAGTAACTGTAACTGGCAACTTATATGAGGAAAAAAATACCACAGTTATACGTGGAGAAGCGTCCGTCCTCCTGTCCTGCCGACTCTTCGTCACATTTCTGCCTGAAAAACAGCGTCTGTCACCGGCAAAAAACTTAAACTCACCGAGTGTTTGTAATGAAAATAAATCACCGCGATGGTCAGCCCTCTGGACCGAGACGTCAGTGAACTTTCCCCCAGAAAACAGCCTCTGTCCCCGCGAGTGAGGGAGTCAGATTGACAGGGAGAACAACGGGAAACACCTCGAATGTGATCATCATTGTGACCCCAACGTCACGCCTCTTTAGGAGCCGCAGCGCCGGCTTTCTGTGTGAATTCACGGCGGTTCGTCTTTAAGGCGGAGATGCTTCGCTCTGTCTGAATCACCATCGGCGGAGAATTGGCGAACTGTGGCTGCGGCTTTTATGCAACTTCTCCTGTGTGAATGGGACTAGTGTTTAATGGAAATAACATTTTGCGGTGTGTGTTTGTGTGCAAGTGTGTCCATCCTACCATCTCCCAGTAGATGTTGGATACTGGACAGGTACTGCTGCTGAACGTCTGGAGGAGCCAGAGGAGTCTGAGAGGAAAAAAAACACAAATAACACACACACGAGCAAATAACGCTAAAATATCTCCAGCTGACCTATCTGGTTTATTCTTTTTGGGAGTCAGTGGTTGAAGACAAAAAGATTGAAGTAACAAAATACCTGGCAGATTCTATAATGAAAATAACTGTTAGCTGCAGCCTGAGCTTGGACTTCAAATATTTGTAGTGTGAACAGCCAAACTCACCGATCTTCATTACAGTTACTACTGTGTTCTTACAGGTTCTCTAAGACAAATGAGCCGATGAATCTGGCGTTCCTTACCATTGTGTTCTTGCCCACAGAGTTGTCCAGGTACAGGTATCCTCCTATGATGTTCAGCTGGACTCTCAGAAGAACCACCAGCATGCAGGTGCTGTACACGCCCACAATGGTGCGGGTGAAACCTGAACAAGACAACAAGAGTCACATATGTTTAATCTCCAATCTCACATGAACATTTTTATTCTTAAATGTTTTTGTTTATCTGCAGCAAAGTTACTAATTAATTATCATAAATGTGAGATATTACACAGTTTGGTTATATGAGGAACTTACTGATGATCTTTAAATCTTCCCAGATTTCGAGCTTATTGGCTGGTCTGTGAGAAGATGTCAAAGAAGAAAAAGCAGAATTAAGGTTTTGTTTTACATCATCTAGACTGCAAATTGTGACAAACTAACATACTTTCAAAGGATCATGTACACGGAAAAATCTTGGCCTTTAACATACAGATAAATGTAAATTGTCAGTACAAGTGGAATGGGAAATGTTTGATTTGATCTTTTGAACCTGACACTATTAGAAACTTTGACTCACTTGGTCTTGAGTAGTGCGGTTAGACTTTCTGAATTTAGTTGATTGACGATGGCTTCTTTCAGCGGAGGCAGCATGGACAGCACTGCGACACACAAGCACACAGCACAGTACATTATGATTAGTATTCCAAAGGATTTGTGAAAAATTTAGAATTATTATTCAGAGGGACCGGTGTGAAGTCACTACCGGTCATGTTGCAGGTCCTCTGGTTGCTTTCGAAGTGGAACTGTCGCCTGGCCTGAGCAATGTACTCGGTCGCCTCCTTCTCCTGAATGTCCCTGATCTTCTTCTGGACATATTTACCCAGGATGTACACTCCTGGGGGGTCGCAAATAAATAGGAAATAGTACTAACTTGCATCTCTCACACACACACGAACACAGGAAATAACCTCAACCATAGATCACTCTTTAAGATGAGTCTGAACTGCCCGAGTCACCAGGAATGTGTCCTGGTTAAAGCACAAATGTATATTTTGGAATAGGAGCATCCAACAGTGCATTTTTTAGGAACATATTTAAATTTTGATGTAAAAGTGGACACCTAATGTTTCTTTATCTCTTTAAGGTTTGCCTTTAAATCTATGCAACCTCTTTCAGTACATCGATCACTTTGGTCATTTTACTAAATGATGCTGTGTCTTACTGTGAATGTCAAAATCACCTCTCATCATATCTAACATTACCACAAACCTTCAGGGATTTTAAATGCAACTAAACTTCAAAGATGGCATTATTTGGTTAGCTATTACTAATCAACAGAAAAAGAATTAGGTATTTTTAACATGACACTTATTCAACCTATAGTTTTACTATAGCCAACACTCACTGGTCAGCAGTTTAGCTAAATCCAAGTGGCATGGATTATCCTGGCCACTTAATGAAAGCGATAAGTTAACATGCTAACATTAAGCATCCATAACAGCTTTTCTCATGCATGGAACGTCTTGCCAAACTTCAATTCAATTCAATTTTCTGGCTATTTAAATGTCTTGCTCATTAATGTGATGTTAAGGACAATATAAGCTGATGTCCTCATTGGCTTGTAACAAATAATTTAGAAGCGATATAGAACGAAAACACTTCTTGGCGTTAATTTCGGTAAAAGTTGACTTTTGTCCTCTGTTACCTTTACCCCAATTGTTTTCCTTGGATTGTACCAGGTTGAACGGTACTTCACAATGTTCGAAATAATGCTAATTGGTTAAAAATATAGATGCTGAAGCGAAAGGACACACTATTCAAGCTCTTCACATATATTTCTTAAATCATAAGTTCCATCGTTGAGTAAGAAAATACGTTCTTATTACGATTTTTAGGGCAGTTAGGCATGTTGCTAAAGTTATTAGCTAGCTATCTACTAGAAGCTAACAGGACCCGGTTACCTCCAACTACAGCTCCGGTGAAGATAAATTTTCTTTTGTGGCGTTTAATAAAATTCCAGACAGATGAAAACATCCTCGGACAGTGACAAGTTCAGAAACTAAAAATCAAACAAACACTTCGTACTTTTAACTTTGTGCTGACTGTTTACCGGACATGTTATTTGAGGAGTTTTCTGTTAGCTAGCAACCCCTGCTACCATGCTAACTGTCAAAACTACCAAAGCATGTCGCTAAAGACAGGAAGAGGAGGCTAGCTGTCGAAAGTTCCGGTTAGAGATTTCACAATAAAATGCAAAGCAGCCGTTACCAATCTGAATACAAATTGTTAAATAAATCAGCTTATATTCGTTATTTGGTTATTTAATCAGGGCAGCATAATACAGGCATGTTGTGGTCTAATCAGATCATAACCTGAGAGACTGAATAAAGAAGAGTCAAAGTTTGATTGGGGCTGAGGCTTAAAATGCTTTCACAATCAAATGCATACACTGGTAAAATGATACATATCAAAATTAAATTAAGCTTCTGGTGCAGTCATTTTTCACGACAGAAAAGCCAAAAAATGTAGACAAATGAAAAAAGGCAGCACCAATGAGCTCACACTGTACAGACTCTATAGCATCTATTTGGCTTAATCTTGGATATAGCTGATCGAGAAACCTGACCGAAAAACATTATGCTTCGAGTCTGTCAAACTAGCTGAAAAAAAAACCGTAGTGAACAAGCTTTTATTTTGTAGGCAGGATGAGCTCGATATCTGTGAACATCCAGTCAAGTGTAGTCAAATGACGCGTGGAGAACATCGGCATGAATGTGAACATACGTGGTGCCATCGAGCAGTTCGATTAGTCACGTCTGGAACGGGTGCGTCCCGTATTATCTTCCCCCATCAGCGCAGGTACTCGGCGTGTAAACTTCAAGGGATGACATTTAAACAACAAAAAAGGAGAAATTAGCAACAAACGCGCTCTGAATGAGAATATTATGACTTTTGTTAAGTAGAGTTACGTAGCAGCAGTTGTCATGGGAACAGAAGAAGGCGGTAAACCGGATTCGGCTGAAGTTTTCTGCCCGAGTGATGAGGAGATTGAGAAGTGGATGGACAGCGCTTTTGACATGGTGAGAGATAAATGTAAGTTATTGTAATTAATAAATCATTTAATTGGCATCTATTGTTTTCTCAGGAGCAGTATGTTATAACTAACGGTCTTGTCTTGATTTCTCCCAACAAGTCTAAAAATGCATCCCGGAACATCTTTTCTTAAACAGAAATAAATAAAGATTCAATCGTTAAAGATAAAGTGCTAAACATGTCTTTATCAAGCTTCTTAAATCTTTAATAGAATAGATCATGAATCAATTCATATAAAAAGTAATTTTCAGATTAAGAGATCATGAAAGCAATAACTGCAATCAGTGACTGTAATCTCCATGAGCGTTGTATCTTTGTGTTTAATCATTTCTGAGTCTAAATGTATATTCTTTTGTGTTTTATGTGTTGCTGCAGGCCAAAGATGCTCTGGAGAATGGAGAGGTGCCAGTCGGATGTCTGATGGTCTACAATGATGAAGTCGTGGGCAAGGGACGGAATGAAGTCAACGAGACCAAAAATGTAGGGAAAATAAAAGATTGTGCAGACTCTGTGTGAACAAAAAACTCAAGAGGTTCTTTTTTTTTATGGACAAAACTCGATTGAACCTCATGCAGAAGTCAATCTGTTTAAGTTTGATTTTTGTCACGTCAGTAATAAATACAAATCTGTATAGTCTCCAAACCACCGCAATGACTCAATGTTTGAGGGCAGGCAATTTTGTTTGTGTAGCATATTAAATTTTAGATCAACTCAGTGCTGCATATTGAAAGTACACTGTTAGCTGAAGCTATAAACCTTCACCTCAAAAAATAATGTTCATTTTTCAAAGGGAGTTTGGCATTAGGTTTATCCGGCTCAAATAGAACAAGACGCCTGAGCTGTACATTACATACAGTATTTTTCTGTGTGTGTGTGTGTGTGTGTGTGTGTTTGTGTGTGTGTGTGTGTGTGTGTTAGGCCACTCGTCACGCTGAGATGGTGGCCCTGGATCAGCTCCTGGACTGGTGTCGTGGCCACAGCCTGGATGCGAGCAGCGTGTGTGAGCGAACAGCCCTGTACGTTACCGTGGAGCCGTGCATCATGTGTGCTGCAGCCCTGCGCCTGCTCAGTATCCTGCACCGACCTGTGTGTGTGTGTGTGTGTGTGTGTGTGTGTGTGTGTCTGCGTGTGTTGGCAGCAGTTGTCCCTTCACCAGCTGTCAGACATCCCCGTCGTCGTGTACGGCTGCAGAAACGAGCGGTTTGGAGGCTGCGGTTCAGTCCTCGACGTTTCCTCTGCAGATTTACCTCAGACCGGGAGCACATTCAAGGTCTGTGTTTGTCTCTGGTGTCTTTTTATGTTTGTCTACCTTTTGTTTATGGTGATGCTCATGGGTCAGCTGTCTGATACGAGGTGTAAAAAGGTGCCTGTCCACATACTTTTGGCCTCATGGTGTAAATGACTGTATCTTTTGTGTGTGTGTGTTCAGTGTGTTTCAGGTCACAGAGCAGAAGAAGCTGTCGAGATGCTGAAGACTTTCTACAAACAGGAGAATCCAAACGGTGATCAGAAACTCTTCTTCTTCTTCTTCTTCTCTTCCATTTTCTCTTTTCCCCACTCTCCTTATCTTATTTTCCCCCATTTAAATATTTTTGTCTCTTTGAGATCTTTTCGGTCATCATCTCTTCATTCTTTCTTTCAGCTGTATTTAGTAAGTGAAGGAAAGGCCCCACAGACTTTTCTTCTGTTAGAGGTAGAAACACAAACTTTGCAGAGGAAAGTCGAGGCATGTAGCTACACGTGACAAAGTAAAAATGTTTAATTTCACGTATTTATCATGCCTTAACTAGTTGACGAAGTTGATTTAAATAATAACAATAAATAAAACCTAATGAATAAAAAATAAGTATACATTCGCCTTTCTAGATTCATATTTACATGAAATCAAAGCACAGCCATTTCTATATCACTGGTTTTAGTCGTTATTCACATTTGTTTTTCACAAAAGATTTGGCTTTTTTTTTTCTAACCTTTCCATTTCCTTACCTGTTCTGAGTTTTTCTGTTTTATCCTTCCTCTAACAGTTTTCTTCACTTTTTGTCTCTTTCAGCCCCCAAACCCAAAACAAGGAAGGACTGAACGTTCCTGGACAAACAGCTGTAAATCGAGTTTTTATATTGCCTGTACCTTTTTTTTTAAATTTAATAAATGAAATTATGAATATCTTTTTGTGTGTTGCATGCAGACTTCTTCCAGTATAAGTTGCTCAGCAGGCAATGTGCCAGCAGAGGGCGCAGTACACCAGCTAACTTCCTGTACAGGAGACATGTTTTCCATCTGTGAACAACTGCTGCCACTTTAAAACAAAAATCCTTTTACCTCCAAAACATCGGCCTTTCATCCTGTGATATTCTGTCTCCTCACCAACAGAATTGAAGTAAACATGTCAAATAATCAACATCAAAACATCCAGATGTTTAGCAAAGAAACTGCAGGATTGAATTAAGTTTTAATGTTGTTTTTTTTCTTCTGAAAACTGATGCTCTTCTTGCTTGTCGGCCATTTTTAACTTCATCGCAACAGCTCCGTTCTGTTTGTTCTTCAACCGTACATGCAAAACACATCATCACTTCCTGTGTTATATTTCTGTGACCAAGACCGAAAGTGTGAAAAACTGTGTGTGAGTGTGTGTGTGTGTGTGTGTGTGTGTGTGTGTGTCTGCAGCATTGGCGGCGCTCTCAACAGGAGTGACCTTCCCAACTGCTCATAACAAACACACACACGCACACCCACACAGTGACAAAATTCAACCTTGTTTCACTTCCTCTCAGACACACACACATACTGTTGCATGTCGAAGTGTGTGTGTGTGTCTACAGCTAGGTGGAGATGGAAACACTGTGTAAATGTGTGTGTAGATGCTTGCAGGAGTGCGAGTGTGTGTCAGAGAAAATCTTTCCAGCATGTGTGTGCGGGCCAGTCGTCCTGCTTATTTATTTTTAAGAAAAAGAAAAGACATGTTTCACAATCCCTTTTTTCACCACTTCCTTCCTCTCCTCTTCCTTCTCTTAGCGGCAGATGACTTCCTTCCTTCCTTCCTTCCTCCCCCGCTTCCTTCCTGCATCTTTCCGTTTGTTCTTTTGTCACGCCTTTTTTGTTTCACAGCTTCACCCTCCCTCCGTGCTTCCTTCCTTCTTCTTCTTGCCATCCTTTATCCCTTTCATTCTTTTCTTTCACCTTTTTCTATTTTCAGAATTGTCTTTCTTTCTGTGCTTTGTATGTTTTACAATTTCTAAATCTTTTTCATCTTCCACATTGTTCTAGAACCATTTTGCTTCCTTTCACTTGCATTTCCTCATTTCCATCTTTTTATGGCCCATCTAATGTTTGTTATTCTTTTCCATCTCCCCCTCTCCTTCCTTCACTGTGTTCCTGCTTTTTTCTATCCTTCCTTGTCTCCTTTACTTCTTGTTCTCTTCCTTCCTCTTTTGCAAATTCCCCATTTCCCTTTTGCCCCCCGTTTTCTTCACCCTTTGTCCCATTTTGATCTTTCTTCCTCCTCCGAGACATCAGTTTATTTGAGTTTTCCTCTAGAACTTTCCAAGTTCCCTCTTTGATTCCTACCTCCCTTTCTTTTTTATTTCCTCCTTTCATCTTTTAAATGTTTTTATAATTTCTTTCACCCATTGGACTTTATTCCTGTTTATTTCCCTCCTTGTCTTCCTTCATTTCTCATCTTCTTCTATGTTTCCTTTACACCACATCTCCTTCTTTTCTTGGTTTGTTCTTCTTTCCTGCTCTTTTCCGTTCTATCCCTCTTTTGCAAATTCCCCCTTTCCTCCTTTCCTTCACCCTGTTACTCACACCTTTTCCGTGCTCCTCTTTTCCTTCCTTCCTTTATTATTTGTTTTTCGGTTTACAATTACCCTCTTTGATTCCTTCCTTCCATTTTTTATTTCCTCCTTTCAACTTCTGTCTACTATCTATTTTGTTAAATGTTTTGTTTACTTTTCTTTCACCCATTTTTAATGTTCCTGCTTATTTCCTTCCTTCCCTCTTCCCTCTTTCCGTGTTTCCTTTACATCCCCAACTCCTTCTGTCTTTCTCTGTTCTTCTTTTTCCTGCTCAATTCCTTCCTTTTCCTCTTTTGCAAATTTGCTCTTTCCTTCTTTCTTCAGCCCTCTCTCTCCCACCTTTTAAAAAAATCTTTTGCATTTTTATTCTTCTTTCCTTCTTTTTGTGACTACTGATCTTTCACTCCCTCTAATTTCCATCTCTTTTCATCACTTTGTTCCTACTCATTTCCTTCCCCTTGCTTTCTTTTCCCTTTTCCTTTCCATGTCTCCTTTACACAGAAGACTCCTTCCTTTCTCATTTTATCTTCCCTTTCTTGCTGTTAATTTCTTTTGTTTTTTGTTAATTTCTCAGTTCTGCAGCAGCTCCTCATGTTTCCGACTTTATTCAACCTTCTCCTGCTTCCCTTTTTACCCTGTCTTTCCTCTGCAACCCTTCTCTTCCTGCTTCCTTCCTTCCTTCCTTCCTTCCTCATCTTATTTCCTTTCCCACACATTTTTTGCATTTAGTTACCACTTCCTCTTTTGTTCTTGAACGTTTCCGAACATTAGTTTCTCACTTGAACCCTTTTTCTACTTACTTCCTCTTTATAAACACACACTCTCCACCCTGTCACCCAAAAAACACCCACTAAACATTTTTCCATAAAGATAAATGAGCTTTCAGTACATTTCACATAAACATATTTTTTGAATCCAGTGAACTCGCAGATGAAAATTTGGATTGTTTTTTTCCTTCCCCGATTGAAATACGTGCCGGCGTCCAGCTCCAATCTCGGCTCATTAGCATGCAAATCTATGCTAATTAATGCAGAGCAGAATATTCCAGAATGTTTTAATGTGTCACCTCAGAGTGGAGGAGTTGACGTGTTACTGAAGACGTGCACACGCACACACACATGCACACACACACACACCCGTGCAGAGCTAGCTGGTAGGCGCTAATGAAGTGTGTGTACTGTCAAACTCTCCTCTCCAAACTGACAGCAAGAGGGGTCACACACACACACACACACACACACACACACACACACACACACACACACACACACACACACACACACACACACACACACACACACACACGCACCCACAGACAGTCAAACTGCAAGAGAAAAGGTGGAATCTGAGATGTCATATTGCGTAAAGGTGAAAGAAAAACACCGGCAGGGAAAATTAAGGACTTTTTCTGTTTAATTATTTCATTAGATGACCTGAGAGGAAGCATTGGGAGGAGGAGCGTTTGTTTCTGTGCCAGGAGGAAGCAGACGGGGGGAGTTTGACAGGAAGTATTGATGGGTTTTGTGGTTTCGCTTTGTCGACCTTTCGCAATCTAAAGAGGAAGAAAGAGACGTGGTCGTTGTGTTGCTCCACCCCTCTGCTCGGCGCTGTGGGATGATTGAAACGCTCACAAGTGACTCTGTTGTCTAACTGTTTTGTTGCACCTTTATTTAATGCTTCTTTGTTTTTTACTCCCTTTTTCTTTCAGTCTTTTCATTCGTCTCTTTTTGTTGTGTCGTTTTACCCTTCGTCAGCTGTTTCTTTCTTTCATTCAGTTTCTGCTTCCGTTACTTTCTTCCCACAGCCTGCGTCCTTTGTCTTTCTGTCTCTTCTAATTTTGTTCAGAGGCGGACTGCTTCAGCTTCTCCTTTCTCTCTCCATCTCTTGATTTACTTTTGCTTTGAACATCAACAGAGTGAAATCTCGCCCATCTTCCCGAGGCCGCTCCACCCGGGCGGCTCGGGGTCCATTTTATTCCTTGTGTGTTGTGTTTAGCCGGAGCTCGCCGGCTAATAGTGTGTGAGGGTTTCGTTTCATGTGCTAATCGTGTTTTGAAGTTTAGGTTTCCATGGTGACGGAGAGATGGAAAATCAGCGGTGAGGACTGGCTCAAATCTTAAATGAGTGTCTCTCCTCGTTCGACACTTCGGCCCGGTGAGACGGCGTTGAGGCCAAACATGAACTCATCCGTCTCGCGTGGCGACTGTCAACTTTTCAACATGTCACTAAAACACATCCACTGTTTTTATGGGAAGTGTTTGGTCAGTGACACAGAATATCTGAGACTGATCAGAGCAGCAGCTGTCTGTCTGCTCTCAATATAATTTTTATCTCCCTGCATGTCCGTCTCTTTTCCTCCTTTACAGCGTGTATCCTTCCAAAATGAGCATTTCCTGCTCTGTCACCGCGATAGTAAAGGTCTGATTGAGTTGACAGAACTAAAACTACTTGGTTAAGGTCCCGGAAAACGCACTTCACGGTTAAAACAAACCGATGCTGACTGCTGCTGGTGGCAAGCTACATCCTCAGTTACTGATGAGGTCACACACTTCGTAAAGACATTTTCTTTTCAAGCATTTAAAATGTCCCATTTAGTAGAAAATGAGATTTCCATGTCTTTTTTTTTTTTTTTTAAAGGAGAACTGCAGGAATGACCCAGAAATAAGTAAACATCTGACTCCCTCATCTTGAATTCAATGGGTTTTTTTTAAAAGGGGTTTTCTATTAAATGCCTGACATAAGCTCTGTGGTTACCACAATTAAGAGATTTTGACTTTTACGTGTCTTAAAAACAGCTGTCGCTAACAAGTGTTTGGATGAGACTTCAGAGGCTGTCAGGGACATTAAACGTCATCACGCCGAACACAGACCTTCATCTACTCACTTAAAGCCCTCAGACATGCCTCACAGTGCGGCTGCTGTTGCACAAACACCGGCAGAGCTGAGGCGTAAAAACAGAATGGGCTGGCGACTGCTCGGGCCTGTGACAGCTGACCAATCAGAGCCAAGACAGAGGGTGAATAGTGGTGTTGCAGCACTGGACAGTATGAGAAAAGCACGGTGGTTTTGAAAAATAAAAGCTTGTAAACATTTTCTAATAGATTTAAGTATGATCCTAGAAATGAACATAATGTGGGAGAAACAACAGCTGTTCTCTACCGTCCATCTGCTGGTCAGTCTCTACTCTGATCTGTCTAATTGGCCAACATGCCTCCCCTTTACCTCAGTCTTATGCTTTATACTGTGTATTTCCTTTTACGGTTTGCCCTTCCACTTCCTTCCTTGCCGTTCCTCGCCTTCTTTTAAACCTTTTTATGTTTTTCCTCCTCCTGTCCTTCTTTCAGTGGCTTCCAGAGACAGATCTGTTTGTTGTGTAAGCAAGGTGAAACCGCGAACGAGGTTCATTTCTTGTTCTGTTGTCCTCTCTACGATGTAAGGGACGCACTTTTCGCAAAACTTTCCTCCATTTGTTTTTTTTTTATAAATTTGATTATGAAGAACTCCAGCTGTGCTTTAGGAAGGGGACCTTTTCTGTGGCAGATTTTCTTTTCCCTTTATGTGCACGACACGAAAATAAAAATCAATCATTAAGTATGTCGGCATGACATTTTGTTTCATAATTTTCCTAAGATTCCTTCCTTTTGTCTTCATTTTTATTTAAAAAAAGGTGTCTCTAATTTTCTACACCCCACTTTCCTTCCACTCTTTCATCACACTCTCCTTCCTTTTCCCTGGTCTTCTTATCTTGTTTCCATTTGGATTTTATATCCTCCACACACATCCTCCTGCATGCAGTTATTTATTTGTCTTTTATTCTACTATTTTAAGTGTCAGACGCTGTGAGCATCCCGCGAGGCTGAGCGTGAATGTTGAGAATCACATGTTTCGCAGCCGTTTCACCAAAATTAGCAAGACGGCAGCGACGTCTTGCAGTGCGAGTCAAACTCGTGAAGATGCAGCGTGTTGCTCATCTTACGTGAGGCTCTTCATCTGCCTCTCTACAGTTAAAAGGCAGAGCTGACTCAGACACAAAAGTCAGGATTCCAAACTGGACAAATGGGAACATTTTACCGGTCAAACTTTATTGATTTTGTACCAACATCTAGTTTCTTCAATACATGTTGTGTGACTCATAAGATGAATAATAACATTATTATTGATGTTCAGTAGTTTCATAGTAGCTTATGAAGGAATTTATTCACTTTGATAAGAGTTCATAGCAGATTATGAATACAGTTTTTAGTGTGTTTCTGTCCCTCATATGCATCTGTGCAGTTCTACATATTGTCCTCCAAACAACCAAGCCAACATGGCAGCTTAGTATTCTGTAAATTAAAACAAACAAAAGATGAAAGAAATCTCAGGAAATTAAAAAAAAAAAGTTTTCATTCATCACCTTGTTCTGTATTTACATGTATCTGTTGTTTTTCCTGTGGTCGTGTGTCGTCGTCATGGGAACAGTTCAAAGGTGATGGTCTTTTTCCACTTCCGGAGAGGTCCCTTTGTTTTGCGATCTTGTGCTGTCCCTTGTGGGCGGGGCACGACTCGTCCTCCTCTGTCCGACTGAGGCCGATTTCGATGCCCGCGCCGCCCAGAGGCGATCACTCACCTTTGACCTTTTCTGAGGGGGAGGAGGCAAAGAGAGAAAGAAGAGCGGAGCGAACTTTAAAATATTAGCAGACTGTGAAGGCGTGCGCGAGTGTGTGAGAGGTATTTTAAGAGGAAGACGGAGGCTGCAGACTTCTCGTCTAGAAAGTCACACACGCAGATTTTCACTCTCTGGTGTGGGTGGTGTGCTACCTGCTGACCTGCTGAGCAGATGGATGGGGGAGAGTGTGTGTGTGTGTGTGTGTGTGTGTATGTGTGTGTGTGTTTGTGCCTGGGAAAGAGGGAGGCGGCAGGTCGGTCGACACTTCATCTGTTTCTGCTCGTCTCCTTCTGCTTTCTATCACTTCTCAGACTCACTAACAATTCTAAGAAAAGTTTATTAGCGGCACAACTTGTACGTGAGAATGGAAGAGATTCAAAAGTTCTTCGGTCTGCTGGTGAACATGTGACTTCAGATTCAGAAGTACAAGTTTCAAGCGGTTCTGTGCCTGTCAGTGAGGAATCTGCCTACGCTATTTTTACCAGAGAGTTTGGCTGCGTGGAGCCTGGAGTTTGGCACCACGGCTGTCACCATCATGTTTTTGTTTTTTTGGACCGGAGGATACGAGAGGGTGGAACTGCTTTATCCTCTATTTTACTCTGAATGGGACGTTCATTTAGAAAATGAACATCATGCTGCATTGAAGAAGACTGAAAACTAGAGACTGAGACCATGAGCACATCAGCAAACTGTTTAGTGAGGTCGTAAATCCAGTGAGAAGTAGGGTCATTTTCTCATAAACTTACATACAATCTGACTTATTTTTGAAAGATTAGCCCAGCAAAATACAAAAATGTAATTACAATAAAGATTATGTACACAATATAAAGCTTTCACATACAGTATACATACATAACCATGCACTACATAAAACATCAAGTAATACAATTTCCTGTCCAAGTTAAAAATAACCATAATTATCCTCTAATCTTTGAGTGTGTGTGTTGTGTACCTGTGTGTGTCTGGTCCCAGATGTAGCTGTTGAGGATTTCCCCGAGCGTGTAGAAGACGCAAATGACGGCTGTCATCACGCTGAAGAAGATGACCCGAGCCACCGGGGTGATGCGCTCCAGCACCGGGTACACCCACACACCCGTCACCTGGTGCACCCAACACGTCCTGAACAGGGAGGGCAGAGGCACGGAGAGTTAAAGTTAACATGCGGTCAGATGGATATTCTGGACGTGTTTTATTTGGGACAGCAGTTAATAGTAAAGGTTAAACCATTTTTAACTTTAGATTAAACTCAGTTAAAATGAATTTAGGCTCGTTAAACTCATCCTGACAGTTTAAGATTCAAATCCAACATAAACAATTTAAACCAGTGTCGGAGAGAAGCGACATTTGGTACCAGAGGATGTATCCAATGCCAAAGCAGCACACCGCCGCCAGACCCCACGACCTGCTGGGATACCGATGTTGGGTGGTCCGCATCTCGATGATGATGAAGGGCAGAACAGTGGTGTGCTGAGAGAGAGAGAGGGACAGAGACAAAGGGAGAGAGAGGGGAGAATTAATACAATAAAGAAGAGTTCCACATTTTCTAAACGTAGATCAAACGCTACCTTGAGTAAAACTGCAGATTTCTCTGGTTGGCACTTGGAGGTGACTGATCTCAGTTTGTTCTCGTTGTATTAATTCATTCGTCTATATATAAATACAGCATGTGAGTGTGTTTGTTTATAGACACCTGTGTAATCCGTCTAAACACACAAACACATTTAATGGAGGTCGTGGCATGTGCTGCTATTTTCTGTCAAGCTGTGTCTCGCCCACACACACATCAGTGTGTCTGTGACTCACCACCAGACAGCAGTAAACAAACACACATACACACACACACACACACCTGTACAGTATAAACACTACACCATTAATAATGTCCCCAGTCATGTTTTATAATTGAATTTTCAGAAATGTATTACTAATTTGTATTTGCAATGCAGCTTAACAGGCTTCACAACAAAGACATTAGATGCAGCGAAGTGCCTCGCATGAAAAGACACAGAATTAAAGGTGCAGTCCGGAAGGTTTAGCCACCTGATGAAGTCATACTCCCAACAAACAAGGGGCAGCACGTCACCAGTGGCTAACCGTGGCTGCCATTACGCAGTCGGCACAGTTAGCCATGCAGCTAGCAGTCCGGACAGGGAGCTTGGCTAGTTAGCATGCTTGCTTCATTAGATATCTCTGCAACAATACATCATCATAATGTCAAAGCAGTTATTTCTTCACACTGTGTTGATAACTGAAGTGATTATTATTCAGACACTTTTAACAGAAATTGTTCCATATTGCACCTAATATGTAATTATATAATATGATATTTATAAAACAATGATAATATACAAACGGAGATAGAAAATAAATGGAAAATAAATGCCACTTGATTAAAAGTAGTCCCAGGCACTGGATTTTGGGGGGTGCTAGCAAGTCATTCTGCCACGGCCATGGCCGAATCCCATCAGATACGTACATTTACCACCATGTTTAAATTTTATGCAACCTTTCATGTGTTTTCGAGCACCGTTATTAACTCAAAAAACGCCATTTATTTCAGTGGAAGAAAGAAAGAGTAATTCCTTGCATTGCTCACACTGTTCAGGCCCTAATAATAGTTTAAGACAAGACAGAATAAAAATGAAGATAGAATAAAGGGACACAAAATAAATACATTAATTAATAATAATGAAATAAAGTTAAAAATATTCTTTATAGATCGCATTAAATCAATTTTCAAATCAGAAAATAATCAGCTGAAGTGTTACTAATGTACTGTATACTCAGCTGTCTGCCTTTATGGGTTACCCTCTTTGTCCACTAGGGGGCACTCACATACAAACTACACACACACACACACACACACACACACACACACACACACACACACACAGTTTCAGGCGTGACTGTCTCTGCAGAGTTGAGACCTCTTACCTCATTTGCACTCTCAGGAGCACAGCTGTAGATGTGTGTGTGTGTGTGTGTGTGTGTGTGTGTGTGTCAGACTTCACTCCAGGCGAGATCTTTTGTCTCCAGCAGTCGAGCCGGTCGGCCTCGTTATGTTACATCGAGACTTCTTCCATCTGTTAATTGTTCCCAGATCGTCGGTTTGAAATGATGGAGGACCGTTCTGATGCTGCTGAGCTACAGGAGGTTCATCGTACAGCAAACATCTCATTCAGACGTGTCCTGTTGGGTCTCTTTTGTTTAACTAGAAAGCACACAATAAATGCCTTCTCCAGTATTGCTGTTATTTGTATCATTTCATTATAATGGCTGCAGTAACTCTCTGCGATGGAGGACGATGAGGCGAGGCTTCTCCTCGAGTCGGAGAGCATCGCTGTGCAGTTGCAGCATTTACATTGTTTTTCCGAAAAGCAGACAATTACTCTCTCCTGCTGTCGTTCTTTGTGTCGCTTCATTATTAGATTCCATTATCGGCTGTGTTGTTTTTTTTCCCAACTCATGTGATTAAGCCTTCACACTCCAAGCGTTAAGCCTTTAAAAAAAACTTATTAAAAAACAGTTTGTTCTCTCACTTTCATCAGAGAGAGAGGCGCGCACACACAGGTGTCACTTACACTGAGGACGTCCCGCCATTTTTTTTTGGAACAGCCACTTTTGGCCTAACCCCATCTCTTCTGTGTGCTTGATCATGGGGGGAAAATGTTGGGTCTCTAAATAAATTAATTAAAGAGTATCGTCCAGACCAGCTCCGATTGGAGAGTGTTATGAGGTAAAGTTTGTTGGGAACTGGTACCATAAAAAAGAAAAGAAAAAAATGGCTTGACCTGACTTCTTAAAAGCTTGATTAGTTAAATATTGTGCTCAGACAGATGTCTGCACTAAGAAATGTTATCTAAAACAAATCAAATTAAATGAATTTTCATGCGACGTTATGCAATTTTGTTTTCCCGGCGTAATCATACGATCGCACCTCATTACATCACCTGTAGCTGCAAAGTGCAAACACAGCAGAACCATTTGAAGGATGTGTGTTTCATCTGAGCTCTTACAGCCTCAACCCTCCTTCACGCATATTATATTTCAACAATATTTCAGTTTTTTTATGATGTATAGTTATAGATTTTTTTTTGGTATTTCATGTGGATTATTAGTATGAATATTATCAGTTAATAAAAGACAGACTGGTTAAACTGCAGTTCACTTCTTTACTTCTTACTTTTGCAGAAACAAACACAACTCTCATTAGAACTTTAAACTTAGAAGTTAAGCGCAAAGAATGGAGCTCCCTTCACTCTAAACCCAACCCGCCTGCTGAAGAGTGACACCGTAATAAATCGATATTGAAAGTTAAAACACAGTCAGAGAGAATCACACAGCTGTTTAATAAGCCACATTGTGTAATGACGCCGTAAAATATGATGGCAGACATTCTAAGAAGGGCTGGGCCATTTACTGACAACAGAGTGTAATCGTGAGATGAGAGTATACACACACCTCGACTTTAGATATTGTTTTATTGCTGTTATAAACTGTCGTCCTTTACTGGTTTAAAAAGCTCCTTCATCATAAAGTGATGCAATTTTCAAAACTCATCAGACTGTTCTTCTGGTTCTCATACATTTCTTTACCTACTCAGTCATTACTGGTGATTATTTATTGAAAATCTCATTGTGTTAACATTTTACGAAAGTACCAAAGGTCCTCCCTACAATACTGTCACACTATCGATATAGAGATGTTTGGATCGAAACAATTCGTGATGTTTGATTTTGTCTTCTAGTCCGAGAGGCTTCAAATGTTAAAGAAAGACAGTCTTAATTTATTGTCATTTATGAGTTTGATAGTGGAAAAAAGTACATAAAGCGAAAATACTAAAGTAAATTTTAAACACAGAGCACAAATCTGAAGGGAAACACAGAATCTTCCCACATTCTGGTGACGCAGTCGCTTCATTCGAAGACGTCCTGTGACACTTCCCGACTCTCAGATGTTCAAAATGGTTTTAACAGGACAATCAAACTTGTGTCTACTTGATACGGCAGTGCTTTGTGTACTGTACAGTACAGTACAGTACTGTATTGTCCTGTGCTCACTTTGACTAATCAAACCTTTTCCGGCTTCCCTCTGAAGATTTGAAAAAGGCCAGACTGAAGATGCCGGGAATGTGCAAACTAACAAGAGCAGCAACATCTCAAAGGAGGACAGAATAGCTCTCTCTCCTGGGGTCTTAAATTCTAGGTTTCCCTCCCATCATTATACTGTACACACACATGCACATGCACACACACATGCACATGCACACACACACACACACACACACACACACACACACACACACACACACACACACACACACACACACACACACACACACACACACACACACACACACACACACACACACACACACACACACATCCTGACACTGCACTTTTACCCCGAGTGCCTCAGAGGAATTCCAGCCTCTTGGTCGTGTTTAAGTTTAGTCTCTGTTCAGAGGACTCGCCGCTCGTAAATAATACTCCCTTTATTCTCGCTGTCTCTCTATTTTTGTTTTCTAGGTCTCTCTCTTTATTGTCCTCTCTCCCTCTCTCTTCTTTTCGGTCTCTCTCTCCCTCTCAGTCTCCCTTTCTGTCCCCCCCCGTCCCCCCCTGAGGTTTTTGCGGCTTTAGCCCGGGCAGCCAGCGTTCTGCCTCGGTGGAAAATCCCCCCTCTTCTGCAAAACAGTGGTGGTTCGATCCTGTGGTCTGGAGGCTAAAAACGGGACAAACCATTTCACGCAGAGATACACAGCTGGGGGTGGGAGGGGTCACGCGGCCGAGGGCAGATCCACAGGGTCAAATATCTTTCGCTGAACAACTGACAGTGGAAACAGATTCAGAGGATTCGACCTGAGAGCTGTGGATTCTACACAGAAATACCTGTCCTTTACATCAATACGTGTTCTTGAGATGCTCTTGAGCAAGGCATTAAAGTTGAACTGTATAACAAGAAATCAGGGCTTCAAACCCCATTGGGATGAAAAAGGCGAGTCACACAATAGTTTTTCAGTCTGATTTAAATCATTCGGATTACAGAGTCCAACTTAGCTGTTCATATGGCCACTAAAATAGTGATCGGACAAAGATGTGTGTCTCCACGCGCTGTGAAGCGCCTAATCTGCCAGAAATATAACCGTATTGAGAATATTCACTTTATTCAGTCAATACACTTTTCACATTCATGTTTATTGAGCCACTGTTAGCTAATGTTGTAACATTAGCGTTAGCTGTCAAAATTTGAACCGACCAGAACCGAACAGGAGCCTCAGACGAGTTATCCCTGAACCCTACATCCACGCCGCAGGAAGTCATGGTCGCCAGTCGTCGCTGTCCCATTACATCATCCATTAGACCGTAACAGTGAAAAACTGTATGGGTCGGAACCACTTTTGCCATTTTGACTTCAGGCTACCATCAATCTTGATTCCATCGGTTCTTGTTTTACTCGATGGTCCGGTGGATTCCGGCTTCGTTCATATTTTTAAACACCTGTTTTGACAAACTTGTTGTTTGGAGCATTTTGGATTCGAAATATCAAATGATTACACCACCCCCTCTCGATCTGATTGAAAAGTCATTCCAATCGAGCCAGATTGGATCAGTCTCTACTAATTGAGGTGTTTAAATAAAGCATTTGATTATAAGTGGAACATTAGGGTCCAAGTAAACGCAGCAACTGAGACACGTATCTAGAAACGCGTTGCTAGCCAAACCACATATACTCGCTTTTAATGCCATGCCAATCTACACATAATGGCTGCCTCACGTATCCTGCATACATTTGGAGCGCTGGATGTGCACGTCCTTAGAAACTAATAACAGGGGCACTCCGGCAGTTCAGTTGGAGCAGGCGTCCCATGTACCGCTGTCCTCGCCGCAAAAAGCAAAAAAAAAGAAAATAATAATAATCAAAGTAATACTAATATTGAAACTCTCCCTTTGCTGAACACTGACATTAAATGGCCTTAGTGTCTCTGCAGGCTCAGACAGGTTGAAACGCAGACTGTTTTTGATAGAATGTGGAACCGGATTGTCCCGCTGTGACATGATAAGCTCCTTAAGTTGAAAAACCGTTGAGAAAAATGTCAACAGGAGACTTTTCATTTGATTTTCAGGGTTCAAGTGGAGTTCAGTCTAAAAAGCTTTATCAGCGCAGGCACTGAGGACGGAGCAACAAGCTCCACATCAGCTGCTGCACTCTGACCCGTTAAACTCTGAAGACCCCACCGGCGGATTCCTCTCTATGATCGCATGTTAGGAGGCCTAGCATTTTTTCAAAGCCACAGAAGTTTATTTTAAATTCCTCAGAGGATACGAACGTTTCCAAAGATACCAAATGTGTCCGTCTGACTTATTCCCATTTGATGTTACGGCGCAGCTATGAAAATAAGATGTCTCTGGGCTTAAATATCAAAGAGCAAACTTTCAATGACGTGTTGGAGCGAGCAGATACAGATCTTGTTATACAGCTGGGAAAAAGGTTTTCGAGGTTTAAATAAACTTTATGGCCAATTTAAGGCGGAAATTACGCCGGAGACTCAAAATCCACAAACACGAGCTGTCTGCGCACCTTACATTGTCAATGTTGTACTGCCTGTGATGCTGGTATTTCACTAGTGATAACTTTTTGTTTGTTGAGGGACAATTATTCTAGTGTAACTGCTGTTTGCCAAACTTTAAAACGGGCAGGTAAGAAAACAACGCCTAAATTTCACTGTATAGTTCAGCTTTGGAAAAGTGTGAGATTATCTTGATTCTACTCATGCGAACCATTTCAAGGTAAAACAGCATAAACAAGGTAAAATGATCAAGCAAACAAGCTAACAAACTAGCATGTACAAAGTTTTTTCAACTCGCCAGTGAAGCACCAGTGTGTTTCACTAGTGCATCAAACTCCAACAGAATTGCCTTTATGTTGTTCCCAAATGTCCACTACATCCATTTAACTCACATTTAGTCAAAAAAGCAGTAATCCATAATTCAATGGTAACAAAATTGCCAAAAAAACCAAAAACAAACTTGTACTTGTACTGTAATCATGGTTGGCTTTTTCATGCTATCTGTCAGAAGACTCCTCTCTTTCACAGCATTATCCCTCTACACTGGAGAGCCATTTCACTAACAGCTCATTTGAGCAGATACGAGCTTCTACGCCCGCCCCAGAGCCTGCAACCTTCAATGAGTTATCAAGTAGACAAGTGACCCACTCTCTCTTCTTTCCCCTCTCTCCTGAGCCACTCACACACCAGCCTCCAGATAGTTGGTGCATCATGTAGCTAATTAGATTTCAAATCCAGTAAAATGTAGTTTATATCAGTTTTTAAAGAAAATATGCAAGTTTAATTTTCACCTAAGCACTTGGTTTGACTATTTTATATGCATAACATTAGTGTACACAGGGAAATAAGGAGTTGTAATGAGTTTAAATTTTGTGTTACTCTCAGGCAGGGGTATTTTGAGGTCATAAAAATGCTTTTGTTTTTTCCAGGCGCCTGAATATTTCCTTAAATAAACAAGTGTTAAGTAATCATTTTTCAGTGACATTGTTGCATTTGAACTTGGGGCGTGTAATACTATATATCATTGTGTTTGCCAGTTGAAAAAAGGGACAGTTACAGGTCATCAGCAGGATTATTCCTGCATCAAAAAGATTAGGTGAGAAAAACAGATGAATAACTCTGTTTGTTCAGACTCCTATGGATTTATGACAGAAGCACTTACAGAGCTTCTGACAGCTCAGAATGTTTCAAAAGGACACAAAGTGATTTACTGGATTGCGATGTTTGGTTTAACTCTCGTCTGTGACATCTTTTTCTGATTTGCAATCATAATCACTGAACTTGTTGTCGGTGTCAATTTTTATAGTCTTACAGCTGCTTCGACTTTTGTGTGTTTAGCTCCCTGCATAGCAACGGTAGCGGGGAGGGAAAAATAAGGGTAACTAAAACTAAAACTGACTAAAACTGCAGAAGTTCTTCACTTCGTTTTGTGTGAAACAATAAGCGGTGAGCTCAGTAATCAGCATTACAGATAACAATAAATCAATAAGTCTATAAAACCACCAGTGACTCGTTTTCAATTACTCTATTGTGGTGACTGGTGAACAAATTTATTAAAACGTCTTTCTCCTCTCCCTCCCTCTACATCACTCAACCCCTCCCTCCTCCAATGGGAATGGCGACACGGTTGCCGTGGCAGCCGGTATAGACAAACAACAGTGATACCATGGTATACTGCAAAATATTTACAACAGGACTCGACTCGTGCACGCACACACACACACGTACACTCAGCGTTTCACAAAGGCACACGCACAGGCTTCCTCACGTTTTTCTGTCTCTCCCTTTCTCACACACACGGACACACACACACACACACAAACAGAAACATGGCCGTTGGTGATGTTCTGGTTGTTTTGGTCCTTGACGACGCCGCCATAGCAACCACTCAGCTCTTACATCATCTTCTGGAGTACAGGAAGAGAGACAAACAGACACCCACCGTCTTTGTCTCTTTCACTTCGAGTTGTATTACGGGAATCGGTTTTTTAAACGAAACACACTCCGCCTCGCCGCACACACACTCCGTGGACGCTATTCTGGCAGAAGGAAGCTTCATCGGGACGTTTTTTTGCATGCCACAGACAAAGAGCTGGAACATTTTCCGACTATCTGACAGGCGATGTAAACACACACATACAGCTGACGGTGTTATCAGTCAGTCGACATGTGCGCAGCGCGTCGCCCCTGTCTAAACATTAGATTAAACCCACTTCCTCTTGATGGCAAATCAAAGCCAGCGACCCGCCGCTGATTCTATTCAAATCCAGAGGTCGACCAGCACCGGCTCTGACCACTGATAAGATTTATCAAACACTTCACACAGTTTATGTCTTGGTGACATGAGTAATGACCCAAGCAGGACTTATTTTACATTCCAGATGCAACAATGAATCGATTAGTTGTAACCTATTATTATGATTATCGTTTGACTGGTTTGAGTCACGATTCTCTGATTCCAGTTTCTTAAAGACATTTGAGGACATCGCTGGTTGCAGAGTGCACTGACGGGTAAATCAAGAGCTCTGGTCACTAAGAATGCACTTCTGCAACGGGAGGATTGGTGCACTGTTGGCAGAGGTACCGGTCATGCACTGGACTGTAGTGGTAGAGTGTGACCGGAGCCTGAAGCTGCGTCTAATTATAACTCATTAAAACTTTGACTCACCATGCCGTGGTTGAGCCACTGGGGGATGAAGTTGTCCAGTAGTCTGGGGTAGACCAGCTCTCTGTCATACAGGTAGAGGCTCCAGAACGTAAACACCACAAACTACAGAGAGAGACAGAGAGACAAAACAAAGTTAGCGGGCTAGTTCACTAGAGTCCTCATTTAACGCACAATGACGACATGCAGCTGTACAGAAACACTACATTATGTATGCAGCAACATGTACAAAATTCATACAAATCAATACTCAATACCTATATAGATATCACAGGAAAAAGAAGAGACCCAAGAAGAGAGACATTTTTTTGTTTGTTTTTTTATTGATAACTTGCCCATTTGCAGACTACAAAGTCACTGTAGACGCAACAACACATTTACAATACTGTTGAATCTGTGCAGCCTTGGGTTGAAAGGCTGTTTTTATCTGAAAACCTCACCGACACGGACGCCAAAATCCAACCTGCTCCAAACTTCAACAGCTGAGAATATCCCGATTCATTTTTGTCTTGCTCACTTGGCTGGAACTGGTTTTCTAACCTTTTCGTACTGGAATGGGGTCGACTTCAGGATGACGTCATTCCCAGCTCTGACTTCCGACTTCTGAGGTAAATGGGACGCACCAATTGCATGTTATCCTACTTGCATTTAATGCAGTATTAGATGCTACCACGAAGTAAGGAAGTTATTTTACATTTTTTGATGCTATTTTATCTTATTTTATCTATGTACTGCTTTTACTGTTAATCTCCTGTAACTCTCAAGTTGTAACTGAGCATCATCATTTCAATGCACATTGTACTTCTTATATACTTGCATTTGACAAATAAAGATCTATGAGTTCTTGAATCCAGAGTAAAGCCAAATAACACATTCTTACCGCCAACTATTGTGATAACTGATTATTTGTTTTATAGCTGTTTTCTGAAAAAAACAACAACAAAAAAACACTCGTGGTGAAGTTTCATACTGTCCCTCCTTTTTAAATCCATCTAATAAAGCTGTTTTTTGGTGTGTAGAGAGTAGAATAGCCTCTCAGAAGCACTAGCATGACTGCAGATGTTTAGTCTTGTTATTTCTCTTCACACACAAACACACACACACACACACACACACAGGGCCAGCTGGCACACGAGGCCTCAAGCTGAGCATCCAGGACATCCCGATGCTAGACCCGGCTGTCGCGGTCACCTTGCGCCCCACGTGTCCTGAACGCACCATACGCTAACAAACTCCCGGTCTAATGTATCTCCAGCAGACTGTTTGGACTCGGGCCAGACCATGTTCTGCAGGACGGGGGGTGGAATTACCTGACCGTCATCTGGGTTCCAGTTCGAGGCATCTGAACCAACCCCCACCATTGTACCCTGAACCGGGCGAGCTCTCTGCTTTCAACAGGCCGGAGGAGGCAGGAAACATGCACACACGCGCGCACACACACACACACACAGAAACTTCCTCTACTTTCCACACCGCCCTACACAAAAACAGATGCCCATATGGACGTGCATGCACATACACCTGTGATATATGCACCTGCACACTCATGTATGCATATAAGTGACACACATATATTCAGGCACCCACACATACAAACACACACACACACACACACACACACACACACACACACACACACACACAGTTTCCATATCAGTCAGGCTGGGTTTCCAGACACTAGCTGTGGTGATAATCATGTCTATTGTGTTGTGTGTAAACTGAACTCTGTGCCCAACTCACACACACGGCACCATGCCAGCCGACGGCTTCTATAGGTGTGTGTGTGTGTGTGTCCAAGTGTGCGTGTCAGAGAGAATGTAGTATCTCACTGGCACTCTGGTTGCTCAAGGCGGTTGATTAGTCTGTGTATGGGTGTGCGTGTGTTTGTGTGTACACGTGTTTGTCGAAACCTAGGATATGCTTGCAGTGAGACAATTGTACAAGTGCCTCAGTGCGGCAGCTAGAGGGCACCGTGCCAACTGAAATCTTGAATACAATTGTGTGTGAGTGTGTGTGTGTGTGTGTGTGTGTGTGTGTGTGTGTGTGTGTGTGTGTGTGTGTGTGTGTGTGTGTGTGTGTGGCAGAACCATGTGAGCTCAGTCTGCAAGCATTATGAGAACAGCCCGAGGACCGGACAGAGGTCACCGTCTGACTGTCTGAAACAGCAGAGGACCATTCGACACGGTTTCCTCTGTTCTGTTTATTCAGAGCCAGATTGAACTTAGATTCTACTGATGTGAGGCACTGGAGGTCCTCATTGATCGGCATGCTGACACTGAACATACTTGCACCAAATATGTTACTGTTACCAACATTTAACACCATCAAACTAGCTTTTATTATTGATTATTTGTTTGATTTGCTCTTGGCAACCAAATTTCCTCGTTTTGTTTGACCAAAAGTCCAAAACCCAGAACTATTCATTCTACAAGTTATTCTTTGACGTCACAATCTGCCCACAACGCACCGTGCAATACCATCCACTGAACTGTGAGTTGTGGAGGTGTGGTGGAGATGCAAAATAACATGACAGGAGGCGCCTTTTTTGAGCCTGTGAAGAAGAAATGGAGTTTATATTTATGCCTTTTTTGCAGTGGTCAGTATGTCATCCGATAACATTTCTAGTGCTTCAGCAAAGCATTGAATCACATGTTTTTTGTGTCCGATTTCCAATTAACTTTACGTTTCAAATCATGGCTGTTTGGCTCTGATTGATCAGCATCCTTTCTCTGTATGTAGTTGTCATGTTTAGACCATATCGAGCAGCCCGAGTGATAACCTGAATGAACCAAAACACTGCTTATCTTTTCATTTGAACTTCCATCAACATGGCAGGCTCATCACAGCCCCCAAATTCCCATATGCGTGTGTGAAAAAATACAGTGATGAGCAACAAATCTGCACTGTTCATTTGCTGATGAATATCGTGCCATAGGATCGAAAGCTCCAGAACAGTCATGAAATGGGCCTAGTTGTGAGATTGTTTCCACGGTTGAGAATAACCTTTAAAAACCTCTTTAAGCCAACATACACTTAGAAGAAAACTTTTTCAGGGCCGAGTACTGTTCATAAATAATTTTTTTTTTTTAGGTTCTTTACTTGAGTATTTCCATTTTCTGCTTCTTTATACTTCCATTCCGCTACATTTGTTTGATAAATGTAGTAACTACTTACCTTGCAGATTCAGATTATTCAGGCTATCAATTGTGATTGGTACCTGATTAGTAACGCATGCGTTACCAATCAGATAGCGTTGTGGGCGGGGCACTGTGCAAGAGGATGTGGCATTAGAGCCAAAGTAGCACATTTTTAAATTAGTTCATTTTGTCGACGTTCTGACAGGAAAATCACTGATCACTGAATATCTTCCCATAATATGAACTGTGGGCTATTACCTGAAGCAAAGTCTGCATAAATGTGGACTCATGAAAAGTGTCATTAAGGACTCAGATGTCTGCAAGAGAGCACTCATCCTCATCATTTAGTGACAAACCCGCCTCGAAAGCCCGCGAGTCTGCGAGTGTGGACGCTGGAATTGCAGAAGAAGACAAGGATTCCTCTGTGGTGTCTAAACCTGACAAATACGAGGGGGAATCTTTAAGTTTGAATGTAGCACAGCCCGACACTCGTGACATCCACATGCTGATCTGACAAATGTTTTTTTGTGTCTGCTCAAAGAGCAAAATCCCCCTGAATCAACATTTGGGTCGCACTTCAGAGAGATCAAGACGGGTGAGAAAGAGAGCTGATTATCCTGCAAATACACAAGTCAGGCCTTTGATTCCTGCAAGCCAGGCTGATCCTTCCTCGGGCTATTGTGTGTTTTTGTGTGTGTGTGTATGTATGCGGTTGGTTGCATCCATCCATCCATCCATTCGTCTCCTCACCGCTCCGACGGGGAAGGCCAGCACAGCCATCATCCAGTCCCTCAGGCCAATCAGCTTCCTCAGCTGGCGCTCCTGCTCCCTGCTGTCGCCTCCCTTAGTCAGCAGGCTGGACACATCGATCAGGACACACACTCCGAAAAACACCGCCTGGATCACCTGCGGAGAGAGAGGCCGAGAGGGAGTTCAGCGAGCTCTTTCACAGCTCGTTCACATGACAAACACCTCAAAAAGAGACGGAGGGGGGGAAAAAGGAGCTTAGACAGTACATTTTTCAGAGGGAGAAAGAGGGAAGCAGAAGATGAAGAGTTGAGAGAGGAGGAGACGGACGTGATGAGAGGGGGCAGTCAAGACATTAAAGCTGCACTGCAATCACGGCAAATCATTGCATTTTGCGGTGTATCCACTTTTCCTGAACCTGCCTCGCCTCCTCCTGCCTCAGTCAGCAATTTCATACAAGTCACTTCAACATCCTCAACACAGGAGAGAGGCTGGAAACGCCGGCTTCAATCTCCTGTGGTCTTTATTCACCACAAACTGAAAAACTGTACAGATGTTAGCCGCCGCTAACTGGCCATGTGCAGTGGCTGCGCTCACCGTTCGATTGATCTCAGAACTTACCAGGAACTGCATGTTTTATTATATTTTACTGCTTTTTAATTGTTAATGTGTGATCATCATGAATTGGAGTACGTTCACAGGATAAGTGCACATTTCTTACTCAAGTTGAAGCATTTAAAATCTCAGAGAACTTGTCTTTGAGAGTAAACTTCTTGGCCTCCACTTCGGTCGTTGCAAGGACTAAAAGTTACACTTCTCACTAGAATTTGCTCAAGTTCAGTCTAAAAACACATTTATCGAAAATTAAATATGAGGCGGCAGACTGTTTTTACTGTAGCCTTGTTTCTACCTAGCAGTCCGGTTAAGTTCAGTTCAGCTTGTCAGAGATTTTAGTATTTTTGGTTTTCGATTGTCAAAAGTTGTGGATGGTACTGTAGAAAACCGTCCCATGATGTCAGATGTGTTCAGTGAGTCCTGCAGCGCTGTCGTTGATCATAAATGCATCTACAGAGCAAAGCAGCAGTCACTTTTGGCATCTGTTGACAGCGGATCAATGTTTAAATACTTCAGGGAGTAGTTTTATTCAGTCTGCGTGACCTTTGGACAAGATGGAGATGTTTGATGAGGAGCTGAGGGCGACAGGCTGCACGCCGCCAACTTCACAATGAAGTAACCAACACCTTTCCTTCCATTCATGTTATCATGTTCCATATTAGCACTGGGTTTAAATCCAAAATATTGCCAAACAAACACTTTTTTCACACTTTGACAGCAAGTCCTCCACCATCGCTTTGTCAGACAACTGTCTTTACTCTCATCACAGGTGAAATGTGACCCCTACCACTCTGCTGGTGCACAGAGTAGACACTGACAGCAGTTTATTGTCCATCGTCCAACTAATTGATTTTTTTCTTATAAAGGAAAATGATGTTGGGGGCAGTTAGCAAATGTAGCAGTGTAACACAGGTAACTCCGACTACTCCTTACGTCAAGTTTGCCTGCATTACGCTCTCTGCTGCTGGCAGCAGTGGAGTGGTGCTAGTAGTGGAGAGCATGTAAGAGCCCAATATAAATGAGCCAATGTCCATTGTGCATGCACTGTGCTGCGTTTGATGTCAACTTCTTACAATTGATCTGATTTTTTAAAACTGTTTTTGTCCAGATTCTTAGGTTTGATACGATCCTGAGTCGGGTACTTTTGCTGCACATCACTTCCCCTCTGTCTCTTCCCCCTTCATGTCATATCACTTCTCCACTGACCACCTTCGAATAAATCAGGTTATTGATTCCGAAGTCAATCCAGGCACTCCAAAAAAAGAAAATGTCAAGAAACGAGGAAGGAAATATTAACAGGCCCTTTATTGTCATTAAAAAATCCAGCATGTTTCGACAATTAGGTCTTCATCATGGCGCCAAGACACAATCAGATTATCAGTGCCTTTAATTTGGCTCCGGGCTGTATGCTAGCATTTTATCTTTTATTACAGGCCCAATGGAGGTACTTTTTTTTTTTTTAACATTTTCCATTGTTTATCTGAATTCTAAAATCCAATAAACACAAAATCATTTGCCGTCTTTCAATGGGAGCAAAGCAATTTCCATTTTATTGCCCGTCACCTAGCAACAGTGTTCTCAAACTTAAAACCACTCGAATGCCAAACATAACCTGCACTTGACTTCCGACCAGGTTCATTTCAAATGCAGCAGAAAACCTCCCGCAGCTGCTGTGAGTACCTGGACCTGATGCAACACTGTCCGCATCTGCTGTCGGCACTTATTCATCAGTGTGAGATTACATAACTGATACTAATCCAGTTTGGGTATCCATGCCAACAAACACATCATAAATACATTACTTACATCATGAATCTCAAACACTCTTATTCAGATGGAGCTGTGGGGCGTTTAGTGAATTGAGCAGAGAGAGAAACCAGCTCCTTCGCTGGAATGAAACGCTCACATCGAAGTGTTCACAGTGATGGATCTGACCTTCTTTACCAGAGAAAGATGGAGAGGATGCACACATCCATCTGTCCCCTCTCTCCTCTCATCTTCCGCTGGGAGTATCACGTGTCCCTCCCTGGGTGTGTGGACGGCTCCACGCTGGAGACATTTAGGCTTTAAAAGCCACCGGATGCTGATTATCCGCCAATTATGTACGACTGTTGACTAAAAATACCAAGCTGGTACCCTTCTCGACATGTGCGTTGCTTGTCTGATCTATACTGAATTTAGCTTGCTCGCTACAAAAACAATGGGTTTCTATGAAGAACTTGGCTAGCAATGATGCTCGACGTTCATGATTTAAGTGCCTGCGTTTGTGAAACAGATCTCAAACAATCATGTATGTTAGGGTTAGGGTCAGCGTAGCATTTATTTACAGGGCTTATGCTGCACGTGTTCACACACACACACTCACACACACACACACAGAGTACGATGAAGAGCCAGATGTTGTAGCCGTGTGTGTTTCCTGGCTGCTGGTGTGTACAGGTCATTAACAGCACAGTTAACCAGGAGGAGAGCTCTAATGTGGAAAATATGACACAGCTGTTTCTCTCACACACACACACACACACACACACACACACACACACACACACACACACACAGGTCTGCAGGGAATTATTTTGTCGAGGGTTGCCATGGTTTGACATTGAAGGGGTTCAGGTACAATAATTATTTGAATATTATTATTATTAATTTTAAAAAATCATTAAAGGAACAGAAACAGAAGGGTTTTCTGGTTTAACATATGCTTTATTATGTCCTGACAGACATGATACTTGAGAAAAATTATATTTTCTTAATGATACAAATGCAGTAGAATTCAATATTGTTTATACACAAATATAAACTGTAAGATAACTGCCAGGTTTCATGCTACGGTTTACCTTGACATCACGGCTTTAAACAGGCCTTAAAATAATCACTGCTATAAGAAAATGTTATAAGGTATCAGCCTGTTATCAATCTATATTTTAGTTCTACTATTACATATGACTTGTTGTCACTAGACATAATAAGTATATGACAAATATTGCATATCAAATAAAATCGTTGCGATTTTGTGAGATTAGTTGATTAATCCATCAAAAGAAAATTAATTTTTGACAATCAGTTCATCATTCCAGTCATTCTTCTTGCAATAATGTAAAACATTTGCTGGTTCCAGCTTCTTAAATGTGAGAATGTGCTGCTTCTCTTTGGGTTTTGGATTGTTGGTTGGACAAAAGAAGAAATGTGAAGATGTCTCTTTGAGCTCTGGGAAATTTTTGGGGGGCAATTCTTTGATATTTTATGAACTAAACAATTAATCTTGAAAATAATATGCAGATTAATAATGTAATAAAGTGTTGCAGCTCTAATGTGACTATTTCTGTTGCTGTTTTTGTTTTAATTTACAGCTTACAACCAATGCACTACAAGTACAACTTTTCCAACCCAAAGCAGAACCTAGATTCTTGTTCTTCTACCCCGGGACGAAGAAAATGCGAACGCTCTCTGCCAACAGGACCTGGCAATGATTAAGTTTTATCTTTGTCTGATGTCCCCCAGCAACAAATGGCTGAAAGAAGCCGGCTAAGGTTCAGACATTATGAGCTGCTCGTCTTCATGTTTTGAATGCCTCACAATTTTGAGCTGTCACAAAAGTCACTAGTAAACACAGCAGAGCAACAGTACATACAGCATATGCAGAAAAAGTGATCCAATAATAAATTACTTCTAAAATAAAAAGGAAATGGCTACAAAAAACCCTAAGTCGCCACTAGTTGGCTGGTCACAGCTGGTTCACTCTATGTGACATTAAGCTGTGTTTTTGAATGACTGACTAACTGAATTAGTCGCTAACAGAACTCCCTCTTTGTGAACGCATGTATGTGGACATTGTCTGAGATCACTGCCAGTTGTGTGTGTTTTGTGTCTTCTTTAAACCGGTCCTACACTGTTTCAGAGAGAAGCCTCTTTAGCTATAGTAAAGAGCACTGATACAAAATCTTTTTATTCATTCTTTTGTGCACAGTGTCTTCTAAAAACATGTGATGTCAGTGTTGATATCTGGGCCCTGTTCTTCAAAGTTTCTTAAGCTAATTAAGCTAAGCTAACATGTTTCTGTTTATCCTCATCAAGCTAATTCACTAAGTTTGAAACCAGTCTGAAGAATAATTTGTTAATCCTTAAAAAAAAGTCATCTTGAGCAGCAGAACAGTAGCTATTTTGGAAATATTTTTAAAGGGTCTTGGTCATGTTCCAGCTAACTGTTGACAAACTGGAATTTTGCAGTTTTGGGATTAATGACTTATTTCCATGTCAACAGTTTTGATGGATTTCAAAGCAATTTTCAGGTTCTAGTTAAATCATTAATACTATAATCTGGATAACCTTAATAATACCAAGCCCCCAGGAAGGGGGGGCTTCGAACAATGGAATTACAAGTCGCATGATGCACTGTGGCAAAGAACACTTTTTAGCAAGAAGCTTACATTGTGGAAGAAGCATCACAACCCCTGAAAAAATGACTCATTTCACTATAATAATTTGATCCAATGCGGTCCAATAACTTTTGGAAAGTCTAGAAGAGCTGCGGGATAAGTAACTCTTTCACTGTTCAAGTTAGCTGGGGTGCTGAAGTGCGTGCATTCTCTTCTTTTTGCTTGTTTGTTGTTTAGTGAAAATTCATATAGGTGCAGTGAATTACTAAAACATCCAAATATCCCTCACTCATTCACATCCGAATATGTATTTGACTCTGTTCCATGCGTTACTGCTGTATAAATGACCTTGTTACATGGGGAGCAGCTAATCACCAGAGCAGCCGCTGACTGCTGCTAGCTGTAGCTGCTGTTAGCAAGTTAGCTCATTTATTCGCGCAGCTGTGTTAGCTGACTGTGCAGGAAGTGAGTGTTGGTGCTCTCTGACTATCACCTCTTGAGGTACAAAGGGGCAACAGGCTAACTGATTAGCCAATAACTTCAACAGATATCATTGCAGCACAGTTTAATGTCCAAACTGTTTATTTCCGCACATTCTGATGATAATTTCAGCCAATTGTTGATTGTTTTAAACTCAAAGTCTTACATATTGCACCTTTAAGACTTTAAGACACGTGTGTTTGTTGTATCAATGACATAATTAATTCATTTCATGGAGCTACACTGTTTCTGGGGGTAAGCAAAGCTGTTAGAATCACCCGCGGACGAGCAGCGCGCTCCCGCTGAGGGGGACCGTTGACGACGGGGGAGCCTTCTGCACCGTAACACCTGTTCCGGTTCAGCCGTTAACACAGCGAACGCACATGTCAACCGCGTTGGTGGCTTCAAATACAGCTGCAGAACACAACGAAGTGTAAATGTCTGCGTCTGTACCACCTCCTCATATGTTAACGATGAATCAAACACCGGAAGAACAAAGGCAGGGGGGCGGGAACGCTGAATAATCACTCCGATCTGATCACAACACGAAGCACCGACCGTGCAGCCCATTCAGCGAACTCAGCGGCGGTGTGGGTGTGAATTCAGATAAAATGCGAAATCTTACCAGGTCGATGAAGGTCAGAAACTTCCAGCTGCCTCCGTAGGTCTGGTGTGCCGGCATGTCTAAGGCTTTGTAGTGGCAGAGGATGGAGAAATAAGACAGCAGGATGGCGACCCGGAGAACCTGTGATGGGATCAGCGCCATGATGCTCGCTCAGTGTGTCTCTGTGTCTCTGCGCCCGATTCTGCCCGTGTCTCTGTTCGCCTTTAATCCTGTTTTCACCTGTCCTAACCTCCCTCCCTGGGTCTGCGCCTCTCCTGCTCCTCCAGGCTGGCTACTGCTTCCGTGTTATGGTGATGATGCAAGGAGGACGAGGAGGGAGGGGGGAGGGGTGACGGGAGGGGGGCCGATCCGATCTGCCTGCAGCCTGAGCAGTGTTCCAAGTCAGTGTGACCCACAGTACAGTCGGTTCATTCAAGAGGTACAGCTGATGGTAAACTTAGCCTTGGTAAAAGTAAAAAGATATTATGTAGCCTGTTCCCTATGAAATAATAATTATGACTTAAAAAAAATCAAAACATTTCAATTACAGGATAAAAAGTCTAGATTATGAGACAAAAGTACTATGAGATTAAAAAATATACAGAGAGAGAAAAAGAATAGACAGTCTGAGGTTTAAAAATCTAAATAATGAGATAAAACATCCAAATTATGAGATGGAAAATGAAATTAAAGTATAAAGTACAAAATTAAAAGTCTGAATTATGAAATTAAAAAGTAAAAATAGTATGTAGCCCATGTGTTCCATATGAACTAAGAATTATGACAAAAAATGTTAAATTATTACATTAAAATTTAAAATTATAGGATAAAAAAGTCTCGATTATGATATCAAAAGTCGAAATCATGAGATAAAATCAGAATTGTGACAAAACATCTGAATTATAAATTGAAAAATTGAAGTTAGGAGATCAGTCTTGACTTTTCAATCTCATAAGTTTGACTTTTTTTTTTAGATTTGAGCTCATAATAATAATAATTATTGCTGTTTGATTGAACAGGTGAGATAAATTGCATAATAATATCATTATGAGACAGATACTACCGCCTAATACCATGTCTATTCTCTTTATAAAAGACAGAGAGTGCAGGTTCGACTGCAGTACCTGAAACAGGATTTGGGAATTGCTTGACAGTAAAATAAAATAAAATTAAAAAAGTCTCTGAGACATTAGATCAGGATATCTACATAAATAAGCAAAATAATACCAATAAAATAGACCGAAGGAGCGTTCCCCCAAAGCGTTCAATGATTAATATGTTGGACATTATGAAATCTTAATCAAACCATCTTAGATTTCAAGATCTATCTATGATGCTCCAGTCACATGTAGATGAGACAGTCAGCCTGCTCTCAGTGCTCGGCTCACATTGCACGCTGTTGCGTAAGAAAAGGAAAAGAGTGTTTTTGGTCAGTGACAGCTCAGTGGCTTCTGGTGAGTGCTGCGAGCACTGATCTGGCGTTTTGAAGATTAATAGCTGTCTTGACACGGTGCCAAGTTCAAAACTGAGTCAGGTTAGGGTAAAATGTCTTTGGACATATGTAGCTGTGAAAAGCAATATTTCAACCGTGACATTCGCGGTGTAGTCAGGAGCCGCTTCAGTCATTCCACCAGCCGTGCGAGCCAGATGAACATGCTAACTGGGTCACGGCGCTGTCGAACACCAGGCTGGCACTCTCAGAGGGAACATAATGAAAAACACTCCTTTTATAAGAACAGGGAGCTCCTCGGTTTATAGGGGGCGAGTGTTTAACAGCCTCACTCGCATTTGTCTGGTCCCGGCTCGAGGTGTGGGCAATGAAAAAGAATCAAATCACACGGACATGCTCTCCCGTGAACCCTTCTCTTTCTTCCCCTCTTTTAGATTATGTGGGTCGGCCGGTAATGAAGCTGTGTTCATGAGGAGCACGGCCGGCGCTGGTTCGACAAAGATGGCCAAACACTCCATGATGCTCTCTATCTCTAGGTGCCAGTTTTCTTCTCTAAAGTAAGTTTATGTTTAAGCAACTTCAACAAACGTTCGGGACAGAATTTTCAGAGATACACAAAAATCTTAACAGAAAACAAAATTGTGTTTTTCTGCAGAAGAAAGTCCCTGATTACACTATTGTTGTTGTTGTTGTCACTGACAACGACTTCGCCCATCTTATTTTTCCCATTACCAAAGCTGAGGCTAACCGTGAACTAGCCGTATATTTAATTAGTGGGACGAAACACTACAGATGAGTGATAGGTTGAAATCTATACATGGATCCCCTGTTTTAAGTCCGCAGCTCCAAAATCACTGATCACCTCTGTTTCCATGACGCAGCTCAGTAGTATGTTTTGTAAAACCTTTCGCTCTCCAGTTTTACGACACTGAAGAGTCTTTATTTGATCCCATGTCATACAATGTACAGCACATTGAAAGTGGTAATGTGGATTTAACCCATGGATTTAACGCATTGGACAGCGGTCGCACCCAGAATTAACGTAGCTTGCGTGTTTCGATGGTGGGGGAACCGGAGTACACCACCGTGCTACCTATGTGTTCCTTTAGGTGATGTTTTAATGACTCTTGGAAGAACAGCCCTGTTGGCTGAAAAAAAGATCCTAATAAAAAACAAAAAAATCTAATCAAACACCTTGGCCACTATGTTTCTGACTGTGTTTCAGTCAGCAGGGCTCTGAGCCAGGGCAATGCAGATTAGGCCTAAGTGATTATCCAGATGTTGAATTTCCAACTGCTCTCAATCATCGTGTTTGAACCCATAGCGGTGGAGCTTGCGGAGACGGAGGCTCCTCGATCCTTTGACCAAAGAGAGGAGTGACTTGTCTGGGTGTAATAACAACTTTTTCTACAAATGTGTTGAATTTATAAATCACACGTCCGTTCACATTAATGAACACAACTGAAGGAGACATTCTGCAGCTCTACTGGAGATTGTTTGAGGGGTTGTGGAGAACCAGCTTCCTGCTCAGATGGAGGGTTTAAACCAGTAACCTGACTGTTGTGGGGCAGAGATCTCCATGCAGCTTGTTTGGGGTTTGGAAGAGCGTTGTGGAAAATGCCGGAATGATTGGACGGAATATTTTGACCCTCGTAGATCCATGAGAATCCAGGAGCGTGAGTGTGTGTGTGTGTGTGTGTGTGTGTGAGCGTGAGTGTGCGTGCATGGGCTTGTGTGTAAATTTTCCCATTGTGGAAATAAGCCTCTCTGTACCAGCCAGGATGTCAGTTTCCCCCTTCACAGTGCGGGCGCACACACACACACACACACACACACACACACACACACACACACACACACACACACACACACACACACTATGGCAGCAGCTCTGTGGGGTCTCAGAGGAGTTGGCAGCAACATGTTTCCTCTTCCTCCTCCTCCTCCTCCTCCTCCTCCTCCTCGTCTTCCTCCTTTATTCTGCAGAAATGTTCCACTGTGGAAACTCTGCTGACTGGAAGAGACAGAAAGAGAAAGTAAGACGGGGTCAGCATGTCACTGTATTGTACTGTGTTGTTGGTTCTACTGATTAAAGTTTCTTCATCATTTTTACCATGTAGGAAGAAATCAAAAGGGAAATATAGAGCGTAGTTTCAGAGTGAAAGTAACTGCGCCACTGACCATTAATTCATTAATTTTTCAAGTTCCAAAGCCGCAGTTCGTCGACATAAACACAGATGGCGTCACAGCAGGGTGGCGGCGCACATGGTTAGGGCTGCAGCTATCGATTCTTTTTGTAATCGATTAATCTAACACTTTATCGATCGATTAATCGAGTAATCGGATTTTTTTTTTTTTGCGTTTTTAAACAACCAAAACAAATAATGCATAACGAAAATGATGTGGCTGTAAAATGATAGAGCATTTCTCAAAAAAAACAGAGGTATTCATTCCAACTCCAACATTTGGCTCCAAAACTAAGCCCGTTTATTAAGTGCCAGTGCCAATAATTAAACAACAATACAGATAAATCAACTTACTGTAAAACATGTATAACATGTAAAACTGTGAATACAAACTTAAATAGTAAAGGCCATTTGGCCTTGGTTTTGTTTTCTTCATACAACATTACAAAAAAAGGATTGCACCTGAACTGTCAGGAATCATTTCAAAGTGACACAGACACATTGAGTGCATTACACCGCCTCCTCCAAACAGAGTTTATAATCACAAAACAGCCAATGTGACACGTAATTCATGATCATGTCTGTATAAAGTGATGTTTATTTTTGATCTTCTTCGGCGGCTGTTTCAGTGAGTTTTGGGCGCAGAGTGATGAGACGTATACCATTGAAATTTGTAGAGTCCCAGTTTTCATATGACATGCTGTATGTAGCATTAGCATGAAGTAGCGTAATTGCTAACGCCGATTTTTTCGGACATGCGCCATTAGCGTGTTTTTTCTATGTGCTCCTTTAGTTGCTTGGTGTCGGAATTGAGTTTCGATCAGGTGAAAATGATTATCATGAGCGTTTAGCCGAGCTTCTTCCCGTTAAGTTGGTGTGCTGCATTAATATGTTGCTACATGGTTAGCATGCTCTTATAGGGTGTATAATGCAACATGCGCAGCTCGGGTTGAAGAGGTTAAAAACATCAAAGCTAAACATCATATCTCGTCAAACCGCATCACGACATCACTACAAATACAGAGCTAAATTGTGCCAGCCAGCTAAATTTAAAATGTATGACGCGCTGGTGTGTTTCCTGAACAATGGTCCGTGTGGAACAATCAGATCCCTGCGCGTATAGTGCGCGTCATAGGAATTTAACGAGGCTCCGAACCAGAGTTTTTGCCTCGAGGAATTTTTATAATCGAGTTAATCGAGTAACTCGATGAATCGTTTCAGCCCTACACACGGTGAACGCTTACTTTCAACCCACATTATCAATTATTCACATCACATAGTGTTTGTTCGTAAATACAATTTTGTGGTCATCGTTTTCATTTTCATTCAGTTGATGTGTGCTCAGTAGAAGTCTTTGAGAGCCTGCGTGGGATTCCTACCTGTCCTACGTCCACCCTTTATCGTTGTTTTTTGGTTGTTTTATGATTTGAGTTAACCTTCCATTAAAGCGAAACTCTTCGTGCTTTTACACGAAGGTTTGACTCGGGTACATTCACAAAAAAAGCCTTAGTTGCATTTTGGCGAGAGTTTCACTTTAATAGTAAAAGAGTAGCTGTTCACCAAACCTAAAATGCAACTCAATACAATAAAGGTAAAAAGAATTGACCTTTTCATCTCTAAAAAGTAGTTTCTACAAAAGCTGTTGGATTGTCTTTAGAGTAAATTACAAAAGATGAAGAAAAGCAGCAGATCTTGACATTTATGAAGCCGGAACCAGCGATGTTTAATCCGGTCAAACCTCCAGCGAGGCTTACAGAGATAGAAGTATTAATACTCTTTGCATAGCTCTTAAATTAAATGTCTCTCATGGATGTGGGAAGAGATAAATATCTCTAAACCAAAGTCTATTGGTTGGTTGGTGAGAAAATACACTTGGTGCAGACTTATTTTGGGTGATGTCAGCAGCAACAGTCATGACAATTGTGATCACTTCCATTCACATTGCAGTGGAGCTGCAGTAGCTATAGTACGGCAGCATATTACCATACTGAAGATACACTGATAATTCCAATGATTACATTATATCTGATTAATTCGATTTGTCACATTACATTTCAGTCATTAATGACCTGAAATCTTCACAAAAAATAAAACAATTTAACAGTTTGAATGAACACACTGGGTATCAGTGTCAGTACTGAGGCTGACCAGTAAGGGGCGCTGTTTAGCGCCACACAGCTAGAAGGGCACCGAGACTGACGGTCATGGTGCTGTCTCTGTGTGCGGTGTGTGTATGTGTGTGTTTGTGTGTGTGTTACTGTCCGTCTCTCTATTTATCTATCTGCCCCCTGAGCTCACCCACGCCCTCTGAGGATGTCCTCCTCAAACTGTTATCTCTTCAGGTAGTTTGACCTTTACCCTCCGAGCTCTTATGTAACACCTGGGCCGCACCTGAATACACTGATGACAGCGCCCGCATGAGGTGTGTGTGTGTGTGTGTGTGTGTGTGTGTGTGTGGAGAAAGACACACTGACAGGTATTGATGTGGCTGCATGAAGTGAATAAAAGAAAAGCAGATGGAAAGATACACAATGTATGTGTGTGTGTGAGCGAAAACAGTGTGTTTACTGTCAATCTGCGAGAAAAACTAGGTGTGGTGGCGAGAGGAGCGGTCTCGCCTTGTATGTGTGTGTGTGTGTGTGTTCCTGTGAGTGTGAGAGTGTATGAGTAAGCATTAGTAATCAGTCAGCTGTCACAGAAGTGCTTTGTCTTGCAGAGCGTTACAGTTCGACTCCAGGACAAGAGCCCGAGGCAGTGTGTATGTGTGTGTGTGTTTGTGTGTATGTGTGTGTGTCCACCTCTCTTATGTAAAGGATTATTCACAACTTCCCGTAACTACTCAGCAGGTTCCTCGTTGATGGGTTGTTTTTCTTTAAACTGTACAGTGAATGCCATCGGTGAATAGAGAGGATTTAGCGTTCCAGTCTGGGACTTCAACCATCACATTAAAGTGTGACACATGACTCACTTCCCGGGATTGCGGCTACACTCGTTACTTTCGCCCATACCCCGTCGGATGAGAGGATTGGCATCGAATTTATCTTCGTGTCATAGGCAGCTAATGCTAAGTAGCTGTTGACAATTAACATTATCTTTGAGTCATCCGTGTAATGAGCTCAGTCTTTGCAAAGCTGCGCTCAGTATTTCTTGTGGGCTATTATCTAATGTGTAATGTGAAATGACTCAAAAAGATGAACCCACATAACCTCTTTGAGCGTCTTTTTTTTTTTTTGCTCATGATTTGGCTTTTTATGGAGAAAATATTTCATATGACTCAAGCTCGCTGGTTTCACGAGTCCTGTTCCAGCAGCTGCAGGCAGCTTATCTCAACAAACAAACTCGGATAAACCCACTGGACGCTCACATCCACTCACCCAGCGCAAAACAACAGACACGCATTAACAGACAGTAAAGAAAGTAGAAACATTTAGAAGTTGAGGAATCGAGAATTTTTCTCAAGAGGTGGTGGAGACCAAATCAGAGTTGCCTAATGTCCAAAGGTCTGTTGAAAACTTGCAGCAAATTAGTGATTTGTTCTTTTCTAACAAGAAGATGGCCCGACAGGAGCAACAGCTTCTTCTCTCCTTACTAATTGTGTGTTTTTATTTCTGCATATTGAAAGATGCCAATTAACTGTAGCTGTGGTAAGCTAGTTAGGTCAATTAGCTATGCAGCTGGCAGTCTGGACAGGGACCTCAGAGCGCCAGGGAGTGTCGGTGTTTACATCGCTAGCATGGTACCTTTGGACCGAGATGGGACATGGCTAGCTGGGTAGCATGCCAATTTCAGTAGATATCTCTTCAACATGATGCATCGATGTCATTAAGTCACTTTTTTGTTCACATTCTTTTGATTATTCATTTTTATCTTGCATATTGGACCTTTAAAGGGGCACTGTGTAGTTTTGGAGAGGAAATTCAAACTCGGAATTTTAACTCTACAGTTTTAGTCAGACAATAATACATACTCAGTCATATTATTTTTTCCATTAGTAAATAAATAAGCTGCTCTGAGAGGAAAATAGGGTCCCAGAACACTGTTTGAAGCTATAAAGGTGGCAGGGTCCGCCACATATAAACAAAGTAAAACAGTATGAAATTGTTTTGTCCTTTAAGGTCAGTTTGTTTATTCAGTTTATCCAGTCATGAAAACAAAAGGGGTTTGTTTATTTTGTTTGTATAGACATAAAAAATAGTTTCTCCTGTAATTAAATTCTCTTCACCAAAACGACATAGTGCACCTTTAAATTCATGCTACCTTTAAGTTGTGTTAAGTTCTAGACTTTTCAGTTCCTAGGTTGTATGCTGATATTTTTTAATTCATCACTTCTGTTCTCCACCCCTACTCATTCTTGTTTAAAATACAAAAATCATAAACCAACGTCAAGAATATGACGCATAGACTCCCCATGTCAAAAATACAACTACGTGAGTGCTTTTTGACTGTAGCCTCAGTCAATTAATGGATTCCAATTGTGACAAGTTTGAACAGGAGACAGGAAAATGTCAATATACTTCTCAAACCACTGCTGCAGCATCACCCACTCCTCTGCTGAAGCTCCACACAGTCATATTTTGGCAACATTTGTGCCACCGCACAAGCTCAAAGCTTTAAAGCTTGTTGTGGTCTTCTTTGTCTCGTCCATTATTGCTCTCAGGAAGTTGTACCAATTGAGTACTGTGTTTAACAGCTTTGATATAATTCTTTCACTACTTGGCTTCCACTTTTTTTGTGTGTTTTCGTATTTCACAGTCATATAACTATTATCATTTTTATTGAAACTGTATTTGTCATTATTGTCTAACTTCCAGCACTATATTTCTAACCGGACAGTACCGATAGTCAACTTGATCACACAAGAAACAGCCTTGATTCTGAATCAGGGCGGTTTATTTGTCTTCGTATAATAAGTGAATTGTTTTTCTGACTATCCAAAGAGACACGTTAACATTCATAACCTCCTGGAGCCACATATAACGAGAAAGAAATCATCAGAGTTTAAAGTCAAATGGCGTATGTGAAAAACTCAACACCTACTTCATCAGAACGACAGCTGCTGAGCAGATTATTAAAGTAATGAGTCATCCGGAGACATTTGCTGGCAAACGACTTCAGTTGTCGAAGATGGAATCATTTTTCAGAGTTTGACTAATATCACCGAGGAGGTTTTATTTTAATGAGAGTGCAGCTACACCTGGATATTCACTTCCATACATACAGTATCTACACAGTTTACATCAAACAGCAGCGTCAGCCTGCAGAGTCTAGGGCTTCAGATGAAAAGCAGATGCAAATTGCAGCATCAGAAGCTGCTGCTGCAGCTCTCAGTCGCCATGGTGCTGTGTTGCCACGGCGTCGCCATGGGGACTCCGGGGTCACCGGTGATGAGGTCACATCCCGATGAGCCTCTTATGGGAAATGGCCGACGTTAATCCACTTATCGCTGGCCAGCACACACACACACACACACACCAAGGATAAGCAGGCCTATTGGCTGAGACTTTCACTGAGAGTCAGAGATCTATCTATCTGTCTGTCTGTCTGTCTGTCTGTCTAGTGGTGGAAAGTGAAAGTAAGTACATTTACTCAGATTACATTCAGATTCAGATTACTGATATTAAATACCAATAAACTCATAAATCATGGTGCATTTTTTTCAAATAAAAATACCTTGCAGCACAGGAAGTAGCTCAAATGATCTGCACACTTACTGACGTCTATATAATAATGCATCATTAATTATAATCCAGTAATATGATATACATTTTTCTGATCGGTTGCCACTACTCAGCGTTGTCGCCACTTGCTGACGTGGCAGTATTGCAATGAAAAAACATTTTTCTCATTGCCGAAGGAGACGTCTGAAAAACTGTTGACACGACACCTCCGACTTCAGCAAGGTCTGCTATTACTGTTTTGTGTTAAAGATTTTTTAAACCATGAAGGTTTTATGTTTGCAAAACTTTCCCACAGCCTAGAAATGGGAGTTCATGTGTGTGACATCATCCCAAAGTGAAGTATAATGGCCCCGCAGGGCTGTTTTTTGGTGGGGCCAAGCAGAGAAACACTACTGCACATCTGAAGTGGGCTGCAGAAGCAAAGAGAGGAATCAAATCTGGGGCCAGACTGCAGTGAGGGCTGTATTTAAGTCTATAGGAGATACATGTAGAAACACACTAAAACCCAATTTATCTACGTCGTATGACTTCTGATAAGAAATGCCTCAAGAAAATGACAGAACACACTTCAGAGAGTGGGTCAACACCTTGTTTTTCTTCTCCAAATAATTAACAGGACTAAATAATATTGCCAGTCTGACCAAATATCACCGATGAGACTGCAGTTACAAACAGAAGCCATTCTCATTCAAATAGCGGGACGAGCAATGTGTCGGTTAAAAATTCAGTGGTTGACCTACTCTCTGAGGTGTGTTCCTTCATTTTCTGGAGGCATTTCTTCATCAGAAGTCATATGATGTGGATGGGTTCGGTATTGTTGTGTTTTCCATGAATCTCCCATAGACTTCAATACAGCTGTCACCACAGTCTGGCTAGATTCAAGTACAAGGTCATTATATAATGCAGGGTTGCACCACAAAATTTAAGCGTGTAAACTCCTTAATGCTGCACAAATTACGGTACAAAAATACAGTTATTTACTGTTACTATAAATACACATGAACATCTTTTGATTGTGCATCATGGGAAATGTAAACAGCAGCAACAAGATGGTGATGATAATATACACTGTTCATCAACTTTGACTGTGAGCACCAAGCATCGATGTTATAAACACAGAGTCCACCTCTCCTCGTCCAGTTGTAGTCCTGACTCGTCTTCTTTTTGAGGTTCCTTGATATAAACCAGGAAGTGGAAAAACGTTTTGATGCTCTGAGTGAGCAATTTCTGTTCAAATCATTTTGGAGTCTGCTCTCCAGCGCCTATCTTACATACAGTACATGCAGGATCTCTGTCCATCCATGAACAATAGCAGCATAAAAATGGCAGCGAGCGCGACAAAGAACTATGCAGCCAAACAGGTTCATGTTCAGCCCAGTCTCCAGGATGTAACGTTAGCAGCGAACGTTTCTTCAAAACCACAGATACGTCCGAGGTTGTGTAGCAAAAGTGGCATAACGATTTCAAATGATATGCTTATAACTGAGACTAGACAGGTATTCAAAGCCAATGATGATGTTTTCCTCGCCCTAGTCAAGTGATGTTGTGCCTAGACCTAATCAGAGCACAAGCCCAGTGCTGTGGCAAGAGAGAAATAGAAAATCAACCAAACAAACGTAAAGTTCAGATTATTAGTTTGGATCGTCAAGCTTGGCCATGCACAACACTCTAACACAACTTGTTCAAAACCAAACACAGATATTACACCCATGTCAGCTGTTCTTGCTAACTGCACAGGCATGCGATTGCTCGCTAACCACAATAGCTTCTGCTCCTACATTTGCAACCAAGACTGTAGCTTCCTGACTGCTGACTGAAAATGACAGTCATCAGTGGGATAAACATGCAACTATAGTTTGTTTTTTTTTTGGGGGGGGGGCAGGATGTTTATTTCATGTCTCTAAAAACTGACAGTTTATAGTGAAAGACTCTGGTGTGTGCTCAGTGCACAGTTTCAAAGTGTTAGTCGTGTTATTTCTTCAGCGACTGATACACCTGGGTTGGGGAGAAAAAAAGTGGAATAGCAAAAAAACAGTCCATTATCGAAGCAGGAACATTTAGGTTATCAATAAAGGATTCATTTCGCATGTAAAACCTGTGACATCAGTGGAAACTCAGCAACAAAAGATTTCAAAGGATGTCTGATTGTTGATTGTTCCGTCGGTGACTTCTCCCCCTGCCGAGCCACATCTCTCCCTCTGTCTCAATCGGCCGCATCTTGAATAACTTCTCACGGCACTGTGAATGGATGGATGCCACCGAGACATTTATCAGATCATTATGTGTCATTATCTGTTCCCAGGTACAATGGGAGCTATTTGAAGGAGGCTGACATGGTTACGTCAGAGCGCCGCAGTTCCCGTCGCGGGCCTTTGGCTGAAGCTCTGCGTCGTCGTAATCGAACCTGTGGAGCATCAGGTACAGGGCGCTTTGTCTCCGGTGATCTTTCAGAGCTGCCACCTGTTGCTAAAAGGCGCTTACAAGAGCTAATGTAGTTTATTAGCAAAAAGGGGCAGCTGCATCTGAACCTTTCAAAAGGCAAAAAAAAGGACCTTATCAGCCCTGATTTAATTTATTAGCAGGAGGGCTGCCTAAATGAGCTCCTCTGTATTCTCAAATGTGTTTTACAGATGAAAGGCTTTGGAGCTGGAGTGGGGCTGTTGTCTGAATACTGAGGATTCACCTTAACTGTGGAAAAGAGGCGAACAAGATGGCTTCTTGTTGTTGCACATATGAAACGTGGCAGCACAAAGACGCAACAAACTACACATCTGAATACCTGGATAAAATCTATGGAGGTATATTTAACATATTTGGCCTTTACCGCTTTCTATCTTCCCAGGAGACTCTCGCCAGTAGCCATTTTTCATCAACCTCTCCATGGTTTCATCCAAGGATCGCGGTTCTCCTGTCTCTCTCCTGATCTATGACAAATTTCCATGCTTTTTCACAACCTGTTTTCTGGCACCACACAGCATGTAGTCTGCTGCACTGTTGCGCTTCATCCTCGTGAAGGAAAAAGAAAGAAATACGGATGTCCTGGAGACACATTTTGTAGAATCTGCCGAGTCCGAAAATGTCGAGTCTTCTGTCGCTGACAGGGGGTCGCACTGGAGTCAGTCAGCATCGAGAGGCTGGCAGTCACAGGGCATTGGCATGCACGGACTCTCTACAGGGCAAATTGTGAATGAATGAATGAAAGCTGATGAATAATAGTTTGTGCCAGAGGCGTGGGTTATTCGGCATTCTTTTCTGAGTAAATACAGAAGTATTTTGTTATATATTAAAAACTGTTGAAATATATATTTTGTTATTTTTATTCTTTTAAAAGTTCAAAGAATCTGTGAGAGTACATTTTTCCCATCGGGGGAAAAAGGTTTCGAAATACTCCCTGTTTTTGAGGTCTCAGTGTCATGATCCTATCACTTAAGTTTCACTGCATGTGTGGTTTCTGGGTTTCAGTCATGTCTTTGCCATGTCATCTGCCATTAAATTACCCTGATCCTGCCATTAGGTTACCCTGATCCTGCTGTTAAGTTACCCTGATCCTGCTGTTGAGTTACCCTGATCCTGCTGTTGAGTTACCCTGCTCCTGCCATTAGGTTAACCTGATCCTGCTGTTGAGTTACCCTGCTCCTGCCATTAGGTTAACCTGATCCTGCTGTTGAGTTACCCTGATCCTGCCGTTGAGTTACCCTGATCCTGCCGTTGAGTTACCCTGATCCTGCTGTTGAGTTACCCTGCTCCTGCAATTAGGTTAACCAGATCCTGCGGTGTTTCCCAGGTCCTGCCATGTTTGCCTGTTCCAGCCGTTGGTCCTGAATACACTTCACTTATCGTTCTTCCTGCCTGCTGTCTTGTGCATTTGGCACCACCTTCTCTGCTTCAACGTGACAAGGTTGGAAAGCAAGATGCTAGTGCAACTAGAGCTTTCTTGAGCTGTAAAGCAAAGTTACATGAATGTGAACATCCACATTGGCAAAACCTAATCCAGGCCCAGTGCGAACCAGACTATCTGCATAAAACTTTCAAACAATGGAGTTTACCTACAAAAATATTGGATTTGCAGCTAGGACCAGGCAAATTAGGAAACTGCGGCATCCTGAAAGCTTGATTTATAATAGGGCGCTCTGTACTTTTGATGAGTGTCATGAGACATTAAACAGCTGCACAAGGTTTTTTAGCTTATGCCTTTGCGAAAGGTTTCAGCCGTCTCCATGGCAACCAGACTCTATCCATTAGCTGCTAAAATGACTATGTGACAAATGTGACCGTGTACAGGACATAACAAAATAGTCCAGCTTGAGTTGCCCTTTTTGGGCAAAAACGTGTAAAAATGACACTAAGCAGTCAGATTCGGTGGCTTCCTGCAGTCCTGTTGTCACTGTGCTGTTGCCGGGCAACCAGAGGAGCTCCAGGAAGTCACAGTCAGACTCCTTCACTGCTTGGTTTTGTGCGCATATTATTATATTCGTGAGGTAATATTCTTTACGTTCTTATTCTTTTTTTCTGTTTCATCAAATCGAAACACAGGAAACATGAAGGGACGGTGGAAAAAAACAGGAGCCGTGCTCTAGATTTTACTTCTGCATTTTGTATTATTCATATAATCTAATTATAATAAATATAATTTGTATTAATGAGTTAGATACAGATTATACTGTGAAAAGTATCATTCAAATTGTATAATTGCAGATGGTGCTGAAGGTTATTACCCTATGAACAGAATTACAAGCACCAGCAATATTATTTTTGTTATTCTAATTATCGCATATTCATAATATTTAGATTTTCAGATGACGTGTTGTAGGATGTGATGTTTCTGTATCGGTGCATTCACTTCCAGCCTAAACCCACAGCAGTGCATACAGCCAGCCGAGGCAGACAGACAGTCAGACAGACGGGTCGCTCCAGAGGTGACCGGGGAATCCTGCTCTCTCTGTGCCGGCAGACAGAGCCTCCTCCTCGGCCACTGCTCCTCCTCCCCTCCCCTCCCTCTGCCCTGGTTGCGCGCTGGGGGATCCGACGACGTCACACGAGCGCACACACACATACACGCAGACACACACATACACACACACGCCCTCTCCCTCTCGCTCTCTGCCGCTCCGTCTCTCTCTCTCTCTCTCTCTCTCGCTCCCTCTCCTCTATGCTGCTATTCTGGGAAGTGGCGTTTGGAATAACCCCCGTGTGCGTATGAGTGTGTGTGTGCGTGTGTATGTGTCTCCTGATTTCACCCTCACACACACGCACACATACACACACTCACAACACAGTCAGACGCACACATTTGACTGTCTGCCTTGGCTGCAGTAGTGGAGCTCCGGCAGCAAGAAATCCGCTCGGAAAAGGATTCCTTCCATTTTTACGCGCAACTTTTCCTCCGTCGGCGTCGTTTCCACCGCTCCGCCTCGACTGTTGTGGATTTTCTAACAAGCCGCCTCCTGGCTGTTTCTAGCGGGCAACCAGCGAGGTGTCAAGCCCGCCCGGAATCGGATCTCCTGTCACCGCCGCTTGTTGTCATTTTCGCACGGAGACGCGCAGCCGGAGCGCAGACAGAAGGTAAGCGCGGGGAGGGGGAAACGAAACCTTTTCCCCGGACACATTCTCACACATTTCACACTGACAGCGGGTTTTTCCGCGCCGTGACGGACACTGTGGTTTATTTTTCACGGCACTTGATCTTTTGTTTAGCTTATAAGGGCAAGGCTATGCAGGGGGAATACCCCGGGCACGCATTGCATTGCATGCAGATTACCCGGGTTGCGTAATATCCTGAGGAATTTGCAGTAGCCTGCACGGCCGGGCTGGCTGCAAGGCCGGGGGAGAGAGGGAGAGAGCGAGAGGGATGGAGGGAGGGGGTGAGTGTCGGTGGACATGAAGCTGTGAAAGTGGAAGTTCGGACAGGCGCGATGGTGTGATTTCTGCGTCTGGAAGGTCGATTTTCTGCATGTGTGCGCCGCGAGGCATCAAGGCTGCTCTGCGCGCATCTGGATGGCTCCGGCTCACAGAAGTTCACCTGCAAATCATTGTTTAATAACCCTCTGATGTTCATGTGAGTGTTTTAAAAAAGTGAGTTTCAGCTGTGACCTTAGCGCACTCCCTTTGGTATTTCCTCGTTGCCGCTACAGTGAGATCACCGTGGCTGAGGCGGAGTGCGTGTCGCTGAGAAATGTCCCCCCCCCCAAAAAAGACGCGAACGGTGTTGGAGACAGGAGTTCTTTTTTTTTCATAAGGGAGTGACTTTATCTCATATGCTCATCGTTTGTTTCCTCTGTTTGTGTGTCCGTATGAGAGAGAGAGAGGGAGAGAGTGAGAGAAATGGTGGGTGGTGCGCTGGCTGGTTCCGGGAATGTTCCATGACGTGTTGCCGTCTAGAGAGGGGCCCCAGTCGGGGAGACTCCGACGCACGGCCCGGCCCTGCTCCCTCTCTCCCCCTCTCCCGCTCTCTCTCTCTCCCTCTCTAACAAGCCTGCTGATACTCCTGAGCTGGAAAATATTTCTTTTTTTTTTTATTTTTTTTTCTCGCTGCACTTCTCCGGCACAGATTTACAGCCTCATCATATAAGCACGCTGTGTTGCTGCGCGTCATAATCCCGTGATCCGCTGCTCACTCCCGCAGGGAAGCTCTGTCACTTCCCCTGCACCTCCACCCCTCCACGGAGAGGTCAGGGGTCAAAGGTCAGGGTCAAGCACTACTGTACAGGCTCTACTTAGAAATGATAAGTTCTCCCAAAAATGGAAGTTCACTCATTATCTACTCAGTCTAAGTCAGTTGGTGTTTCGTAGTCCACGAAAACATTTCCGGAGCTTAGCAGCAAGACAGCGTTGCAGCATTCTCCTAAACAACTAAAGCAGATGGGGACTTGTTTAAAACATAAAAACATAAGAGAAAAAAAAATGGGTCTCCAGAACATCCACAACATCACAAACTGATTTGGAAAAGATGATATTTATCCTCCTGTCAAAGCAGAAGTCTTCACCGTAGCTGCTAAAACTAATAGCACCTCGTCTGAAGCTGGTGCCTAACCTCAACAACCAAACAAGACCTTTTCAGAATCAATTTGCAGTTATGGAAGTACATTTACTGAAGTAGTATACTTAAGTACAGTTTTGAGGTACTTGCTCTATACTGAAAGGCTCACTCCACCAGTTTTCCACAGGCTATTAAAGTAAACCTTCAGAAGAAGCTGCATCTGATAAATTGAACTGTGGGTAATGTCAGCGCAACTGCCAATGAGTGACATCACTGGAGGCAATTCATCAGATTACATGCAGCTTCTTCTGGAGCCACAAGAGACTTTATACTACTTTTTTTATTTCAGATATTCAGTAGTACTCACCAAGATCTGCAAACACATGTTAATGTGTAAAATTGGTGGAATTACCCTTTAAATATTTGTATTTTCTACAATTTTAAACCTCCTCTCTGCAACAGTTATTACCATATTTATATTTAAAAAAAAGTTACTAGTTACTTTGGAGATGACATGCTGCATTAGAGACCAAGTAGCACATTTTTAGTTGAATATATTTTATCAGCAAAGTATCAATATATGCAAATATATGCATAATTGTTGGTTGGTTGGTCACTTTTGTTGCTCAAATGTCCATTTTGTAAGAAAGTTGATTTTTGAGGCTCATTCTCAGCTCACTTTGGGATTGTAGGTCAGGCCACTCGCCATCCCGAAGAATGAGACTCAAAGATGAACTTTCTTACATTGGACCTTTGAGCACATCATTGCCAGAAAATTGCTTTTAGCCTACATTTAATATCATGCACTTTAGGACTTTTAAGATTTTCAGTAGTTATTATAGTTTACTTTCACTCAAGTATGACTTCTAGGTACTTTTCACAACACAGTCAATTGGGGATCTTGGGGCTTCTGGCAACTTTCATGTATCAGACAAGCTGTATTGAGCCATTTTAAAGCAACTACCAGCTACTTCCGCTGAACGCTGCAACACATCTGTGCGGTGAAGCTCCAGGAATGCATTGCAGACTACGAGACTTCACCCGACTTTTGATCAGCATGGCGTTGAGGAGATGATGACTGAATTTTGACTTTTGGGTGAACTTATCCTTTAAGTACTCTGCAGCAGGTTGGACACAGTGCGGCCCAGCTGCTGCCAACACGACAGTTTGGTTTTTGGAGCGGTTCTCTGATGTTTAATATGTCACAGGGACACAAACTAAGGACACAGGGACCCTAAAGATCAAGCGTCACCTTGCACGGAGGCATGCAGTAAGTAGATAAATAAACAAAACAAAATATTCACTGTGCATTATGAGAGGAAAAATCAGTATGTATTTTTCACAAAGTGTCACCGTGTCCTTGTTGGCAGGGAAAGCAGCTAATTTTAAACTCAGACTGACACTGTAAAGACGGTATTTTTAGAAACAAACTAAAAGCTGCGTGCGCTGCGGAACAATTAAAGCAAATGGAGGCTGAATGCCGACAGAAACAAATGGAGTGAAGGGGGACGCTCCGCTGAAGAAGAGCAGCAGCAGCAGAATCTGCTCCTGGACGGGTTTGTGGTGTTTGTGGGGTTGTAAGCCTGCAGCTGAAGAGATCATTACAGTATATATTCTGCTGTCAGGACACACGCCGTGCACGGCTGCGGTGCACGTGTCTCTGGTGAAAGTGTGTGTGTGTGTGTGTGTGTGTGTGTGTGTGTGTGTGTGTGTGTGTGTGAGCGTGCACGGGGCAAGACCGACCTACGTACCATCTGTCCCGCTGCCACCTCAGATGGCCATCGGGTTCTACTGCGTAGGCGCGAGCCTCCATGCACACACACACATACACACACGCGAATACACTATTACCAGGGTGGATGGGCGTACCCAGAACATGCGCGAGGTGTGAGTTGATTTTCGGCTTGAAACGTGCAATTAATTTATTATGTAGGCCTTGTGAGGACTCAGTGTGCATATGCAGGTGTGTCTGAGCATGCCGGTACTTAACACACAATTAAACGGCAGTAACCAGTAGGGCTGAGACGATTACTCAAGGTGTCCGAGTACAAGCAGTTCTTTGGTTTTATGCCATGCAGATTTGACAGTAAATACTGTCGCCCCGCGCAGGGCTGACGCTGTGCTACGTGTTGATTTGTGACATGAAAGTGAACTTTGGCCTTGAAAAACGAGGAAAAGTGAAGACAAAGCAAAAACATCAAACATTTTTTTGTGAGCGTTTCGGTTTCCAAGTGGCCGGGCTGCTGTTTTAGCAGCTGTGCCACACTGGCTTTATAGGGCCAGCATCCATGTGTTTTATGGATCCCACTGCTTTTCTCACAAGACACGCCCTACTCTGTGTCTGACTGACTTCTGTCTTTTCATTTTCCAAGATGAAACCATGGGCACTTTAGTGTGATGAAAGCCATGATAGCTAAATAAATCTGTGGAGTATTTCAATGGGAGAAGGCAAGACAATTGGTAAAGTTCAAGCTTTTTCCCATTGAAAAAACTGGCACAGATCCCTGCGAGGGATACTGGTGGGGCCCATGCCTAAGGCTGAACGTCTGTTTTCGGCTGTCCTCCCATGTCCACACAGCCTTGGGTGCCAGGGTAGTTAGCTGGATAACCAGAGAGAGGGAGGGAGGTCATCGGGCGGCAATAAATTTCCTATTAAATCATAACTCCAATGGGGCAAGAATTAGCTAGCGTGCTATTTCCTAACTTTATGTTCAGTGGTTGTCTGATGTTAATGAGTTGTGTCTGGGTTTTTCATGCTGTTCGTCTGCTAAACAAACAGCCAGCGGCGGAGCTGATAGCAGAATGTGAGATGTAGTCTCCCCCCGGTAAACACACCGACCGCTTCTGCTGTCGCAGATGCTCTGCCAAGCCCAGAGACAGTCCGGCAGCAAGGAGCAGCTCTGGAGGAGGAATGACCCAGAGAAGAGCAGCAGTAGACCGAGCAGGAGGACGGCGGAAAACTGTCAGGTGACAACAGGTGGCGGTATATGGCGAGGGTTATAACCCCTGTCTGCGTTTAAAGATGGCGTAGCCTGTGGACAGCCTTATTGATCGGCTGTAATACAGTTCTGCTCTTGATTTATTACATTCCTGTGTGGACACTGTGTTATAAAGAGACTAACGTGAGGCACGCCGCAGTATGTGAAGAAACAAAATACCAGTTAGGTTTGCAATAATGACTTAACGCTGTCTAGTAAAAAAAAAAAAAAAAGGGCAGTGGTCGGGTTTTGACGATGTCTTTATCTGTGCCATTGCTTTTAAACCCGCTTGATTATTATCTGCGTGTTTGCTTCCGGCCAATTGTAGCTGTGTTCATCTCCTCCTGTCCGTCTTGCTGCTGGCTGTGTATCAGCTCGCCGCAGATGTGATTAGCTTTCTGTGTTTGCTGTGAATTAAGACACGACATAGCTGGAGAATTTGAATTGGCTGTTGATTTGTGGCACACACACACACACACACTGCTGGGCTTTCATTACAGCTTAGTGTGGCTGGTGTTCGTCCTGAAGTGAATTCTGTGAGAAAGCATCGCTCTGCTCTGTATTTAGGCATTCTTTGCGTCGCTCAGTCGGTTATTGTAACGTATTCGATGTCTCCGAGTGGATTATCACCGACAAATAACAGCTGCATTTGCAACATAATGCAACCCGCGGTGACACCGTGCCCACCGGTTCTCCAGAGGGAAGTGAAAGGGCTTCCTCCAGAGGGCGGTGAATCGAGAGGAGCCTCACACTGCGTTGATCCAGTTCATCTCAGCCGAGCTGTGCCACTTTCAAACGCGACTGCAAGGTTTCACCTGCGTGTGTGTTTGTGTGTGTGATCACCTGAGAGCTGTGGAGGAACCTGAGAGCGCTCCAGTGACTGAGGTCCTGACAGCGACGGCTAAATTATTAAGATACACACAGTCAACCAACTTAATGAGTTGGTTGACTGGCTTCTCCTGATCAGTTCTTCTTCTGTGCTTTTTTTTTTTTATATATACCTGGTTGGACATGCAGTATATACACCTGAGGAGAGGAATAAAAGAGAGGAAAGGTGTGAGTTACCTCCTGTAGAGGAAGAAGAAAGGAAGATGAGAGAGAAGGGAGGAGGGAAGTAATGAGAATGGAGGAAAGAAGAGTGGAAGAAGAGAAAAGAAAAATGGAAGTAGAGGGGAGGATATGAGAGAAGAATAAGAGAAAACATGACTTAGAGGTGATCAAGGAAAGGGTGAAAAGCTAGTGGAGGGGACAAGAGGAGAAAAAAGGAAACAGGAAGGAAACGTGGGGAAAGGATGCTAGAGGAGGGGAGAAGAGAGGAAGAAAGGGGAGAGGTGAAAAGGGACAGAAAAGAGAGGGGACAAGAAGAAGCGCAAGTAGAGGAAACAAAAGGTAAGGAGAGGAGAGGAAAAAAGAGTACAGCAAGAAAGAGAAGGAAAGAAAAAAGGGAGATGAGGAGAGGAAGTAAGTCGAGGTGGGACGAAATGAAAGGAGAGGAGAGGAGAGAGGAGAGGAGAGCTGAAGAGAGCTAAGGAAACGAGAGGAAAGAAAACTATAAGAAGAGGCAAGCAGAGGAAACAAAAGGAAACTAGAGGAGAGGAAACTTAAGAACGAGCGAGGAAAGGGAATGATAGAAGAGGAGGGAAACAAGTGGAGAGGAGAAGCGGTGAGAGGAAGTGAAAGGATGGAAGAGAATAAGAAACAAGAGGAAAGGAAACTAGAGGAGAGGAAGCAAAAGAAGAGGAGAGGAAACAAGTGGAAAAGACAGGAGATGGGATGAAAGTAAGTGAGAAGAGAGGATGGTGAAGGAGAAAGAGAAAAACAAGGGGTAACAGAGGAGTAAGAGGTTTCCAAGTTCCACCGACAGACAGCAGTGTGTCTGTTCTGTCAGGTGCTGACACACTTTTCATCTGAAGGACTTTGCTCCTTCAAGTGTGTGTGTGTGTGCGTGTGTCTGTGTGCGTGTGTGTGATCTCAGCATGCTGTCCTCAGCTGTACAAAAGGAAACTCCCTCTCTTGTCCCCCCACACACAGCAGCCAGATGAGGACATCGTTCTGCCCCTCAGCAAATCAGTGATCACTTTGATGCCGCGCACGTCCGTTTGCTCCACTCCAGCCAATCGCCTGGCAGCTTTTTGACGGCCTGGGAGATGTGATAATTTCCCACCTGCGAGATGCTCGGTAAAAAACTGTGTGTGTGTGTTTGTGTGTGACAGGGAAGAGAGGCTGACATCGAATCCTCATTTTACTCCAAGGGAGGCGCTGGATGTCAGGTGGGGTGTGTGTGTGTTTGTGTGTGTATGTGTGTGCCTGTGTGTATATGTGTGTGCCGGTGCATGAACGCGCGTGTGTGTGTTTATTTAAATTGACAGCGAGATGATAGAGAGATAGAGGGAGAGAGAAAGAGAGAGGGACCTTTACCCAAACTGGCCTACTTTCTCAACAGCTTGTAATTAGTCTCACTTCATGCATTTATGCATCAGACAGTCGAGCTAAATCAGTGTTTTGTAATCAGAAAATCCCAACTGACAACACTTACTCTCCTTTTAGTGTACGCTGCCTGTCAAGGGATTACTATAAATCATATACAGTATCTGCAACTCCTAATATATACAGAGGGATACTCTACATGTACATACAGCGGTCCTCTCACTGCTGCAGCCTTGCTTGAAAGCTATTGTACCATTTGAATAACACAGTAGAGGTGTTGTGTTCCTTGATGATGTGTTGAAGGTGCAAGAGCCTGTCGCCTTCATCTCTTTATCATCTCACTGTGGCTGTTTCATCTTGTATTATTCCTTTCTGCACTATATAATTAATTTTCTGACCAAAAATATCTACATTTGTTATGTAGCATAGACTAATACTGAGCAAACGTTGCAAGGCTGTCGCTAACAAACTACTCTTGCTAATGCTTTTCCTGAAAACTGCCTCAGAATATAGGCCGAACCCTCCCGGTGGTTCAGTACAAAGCTTTACGTGTGTAGGTTTGTGTTAGCAATAAGCTAACATAGCAATTAATTACAGCAGGCTTGGCAAAGCACATGCGAGATCTGAGTTCTACTTCATGAAAAGCTTTTAAAGGTAATAGTTTACTTATAGTACTGGTTGCTGTCAATATTTAGATGAACAGACCGATGTCAGTTTGATTTTTGCTAATTAAGTGGTCTACACCATGTTAGCTATTAGCACGTTAGCTTAGCCAGAGTTTAGAAGAACAAAAGGGAAACTGTCAGCCAAAAGAGAAGAGTATTGCGATCCCTTCCAAAAGTCCCAAAATTAGAACCGTCTGGGATTTAGCTTCATGAAGAGAAGCAAGGAAACTGAGCCCGGCTGTAGACTCAGCTAGCTGCTTGCTAAGTAAGCTAACTGCCAGGAAATAACACTGTCTTTCATTTCAATTTCTGTAAGTGGTAATGAGATATGACTTGTAAAAAGGGCCTTTGGATGTGTAGAGGTTGCTTAAGCTCACTTTTCCCCTACACTTACTGCTGCCAAGATTTTGATGATTGTTCATTCAGTGGTTCAGAACATGTTTGCCGTTAGCTCAGCCTGAGTCTAGAAGAAGCAGTTTGCCAAAAGAGAAAAGAATATGCATTCAGAAAGCTTCAAAATTATGTTATAGGCCTGCTATATGTTGTGTCTCGTTAGCTAAAAAGCTAAAATCCAAAGTTCAACTGGGTTTTGTTACTTACCTTCATGATGAGAAAGAAGAAACCAGGCCTAGCTTTAATCTAGCTGCTTGCCAAGTAAACCAACTTGTCTGGAAATCATGGCGTGTTTTGTAGGTGGTGGTAAGTGGTAAAGACATGATACATGATTCTAAATATGGATTTTTTTTTTTATTGCCACGGGCAGTTTTAATAGAGCTTGGCAAACAGTTTCCCCTTGAATTTCTGTAGGCGAATGCTAAAAGTAAAAATGATAATTTGGGTTGGTTTCTGATAGCTGGCTCTATTTTGGGACTGGGTCCCACTTGACGAAGAACAGCTTTTTAAACATAAATGCTCTGAAATGATTGTGACATTAACCTACAATAGCCTACACTTAGATGAGAAGACTGATATCAATTTCCTTTTTGTTGATTCAGTGGTCCAGAACATGTTATAGGATGTTAGCTAACAGTACAAAATGATGAATAAATGTTGTCTTGTTAGCTTATATGCTAGCCACCTAAGCTAATTGCATGGAAGTCATACTGACATTGTTTTGAGTTTGTTCACTGGTAAAAATACCAAATACAGATATTGTAAATATTGATTCTGGTTTAGGTTTTCCTCTCTTGTTGTCTGTACTGCTTAACCAACAAGAACAGAGATGAAATTGACATCAATCTCATCTGTTAAGAACATTTATACACTACTTTAGACGCTAAAAAATCTCAAAAGCTAAATCTGTCTTTTTTGTTTTATTAGAAAAAACAATGCAGCTATGAATTATGAATGCAAAAAGCTGAATTCAGTGGCTGGATTTAATAAAATGCTATAAAAATCCACAACTCTAAAGTAATGTACAAGTCCTTATACAACTTTCATAGTTTAGTTTTATGTTTTTCTTATTAATATCTATATAGCTAACTGCGAAAGTGTCAGCGACTTGACATCATATTCCCAGCAGCTTCAGTTTATGAATCAAAGACGGTTTCAGTCATCAAAAGTACCAGAAGTGAGCTTTTCATGTCTGTCGCTCTGAATCTAGAGCCGCTGCTCCGTCACTTTCAACAGTCATTCGGGCAGAAATATGCATTTTTGCACCTACAGAAATGAAACCAGAACTAGAAAAAAAACGTTACGACTACAAAATCTGTCGTTCACTTTTGAGTAAAGTGTGAAACTCACTTTCTCTCAGTGGGAAACTCTCACTTTCGCGCTTGCAGTAACTCACGCCACGCATCTACGCACATGTAAAGCCCTGCGCTCAGGAGTTGCCTGTGGTGGGGATGTCCAGTGGCATTTTGGGAAATGTAGTAGATCTAACTGACGTACAAGAGGAAGGGTTATGGGAAGTAGGTAAGGCAGAAATGTCAGATTAAAATGAGCTGTGTATCAGAGGGACTTTTTGTTCTTCAGCTGTAATCTCAAATTCTATCTCTGATATATTCTTAATGTGTTTCAAATAAATTGATTCTGACCAATTTTTTACAAAATCTGAGAGAAAATTATTAAAAATATAAAAAATGTGATTAGTTATGGATCAAAATAGTCTTACACAGAAATAGTTTTTTTTAGAATATTTAAGAGGGCGTTACTAATAATGAGCAACTTTTATCATTTTCTCTCAATTTGTCCTTTCCCTTTTTCTTTGTCGAACCTTTTTCTGAGCCGTTCGTGCTGCAAGAGAACAGCAGTTACTTTAGAAAGTAGTGTTTTCAATACAAATCAATATAAAAGGAGCAGTAAATCTTGAATATATATCTCTTATGTTGAACCCTTTGACTCTTGTTGGCGTGACGTTCCGTGCTCTGCTGCCTGGTCTGATATTATCTGCTACAGTTGAGTTAGCGGCAGCACAATGAAAACACAGAGACGGTTACTGCTGCAGGTTTAGGTTGAGTTATTTGCATATCCATACAAAAGATAAGAACACTTAGAAAAATATCAGGGGATGAAAAGAAATCCAATCTCAGCGGGTGACTCAGAACAGAAACCCTGACGGGGTTTAAAAAGAAAAACAACAAGGAAAGAAAATGACAAGAGAAAACTGAAAATCAAGATGACAAACCGATGACACGAGTGATCTGAAACTTAAAGACAGAGAGTCGTGTGTTTTTTTTTGTTTATCGCTGGATTCATGGAAGGGTTTGAAATGTCAGCGTCAAACACTCACAATCCGCTGAGAAAACGACAGAGACCGGTGAAGTGTTTTTGGAAATTTTAGATTACAAACCGCAGGATCAGCGTGTCACTTCTGTCGTCGTGGAAGTTTTGCAAAAACAAGATCGTTGTTCTTTACTTTACTGACACGAATTGAAAGAACACATCGACATTAATATGCTGAGAGAGTCTCGTGACCTTTTGACCTTAAAAACTATCAAGAATATGTTCGCAGCCCATGCTTTTATTTTGACACTATGTGGCCCAAAGTATGTGGACACCCAAACTCATGTGTGATCTGCCCTCATGGTGATGGATGTGGTGCGCAAGATCTGCCAAACCAAAGTGGGAAACTTTCATTATGGCGCAGGTCTGTGCATGAAGACATTGTTGTTCTGAAACGGGAAGGGGTCTTCCCCAAGCTGCACACGATTGCTTCAAATATTATTGTATGCTGTAGGCAAATAGTTTTGGTTGGGAGCAGTCGTCAGGCGACCCGAGGAGACGCCAGGGAAAGAAACAGTCCGGCACAAAACTCCCTGAAAGATTCCAAATATTCTTTACGCTCTGGTTTTGGATGGACTAAACAAATGTGATTTCAGCGTTTGAAAATGTTTGCAAGTATGCAATTTCATAGTCACTTTGTCCATTCATCCATCCATCCAACATTGTTATTACCATATCTGTGTAGAAAAGGTTGGAAAGCTGAAGCTGATCATAAATAAACCCTCAAATCTTCAGTCGGCTGAGGACTAGCTACAACCGATTGATCTGGGAAAAGTAATTTAGTTGGTTTTTATGCTCTCCACATTGATTTGACATTCACTCGGTGGTGCCCAGAGCGGCCTGGGTGCAGCACCTTTAAGCCTTATAATGATCAGGGAAAACCCTGCTGATTCAACAAGCTCAATCGAAAAACCTTAGAGGTGCCATCAGTTTCCCCTTATCGACCAGAAAGCAATTAATTGTATTTCCCATGTAGTACAAAAATTACTTTAATGCGTGTCTTTATTGGATGTAAGAGAAAACAACCCATCGGACCTATTTACTGAGCAAAAGTGGTCGCAGAATAATACACACCTTGAAGCTCATGAAGTAGATCTGAGTCTTAATCCTTCTCTCGTCGTCTCTCCTCCAGGGGCTGTGGCCAGTTTCTGGACTGGACCAGAGGACGAGCAGCTGCATAAGGTAGGACTCACAGAAAAACACCCAACTGTGTGTGTGTGCACGTGTGTGGTTGTTATAGCCCACAGTCATGCACAGAAAAGCAGTCACAACACAGGTAGACAGAGCTGACAGGTGAGGTAAAGTGGAGATGCACGAAATGGGGTCATGAGGTCACAGGAAGTCAAATTCCGCAGTTTACGCAGCAAAAGTTGTCACTGTGAGGTCCAACCTGCAGGGGAACAACGTGAGTGTAATGCATTCTCAGGTGCAAAGAAAAAAGTCGGTGATGGCAAGTTGAACTTATTGACAAAATGGTAAGAAAATCCAGTTTTCAAAGTCCAATGTACTCAAATAAATCCCTTAAAACGGAGTGAAATTATGTTGAAACTTTCTTTTTTTAAATTGTATGTCAGTGATATGATCGTAGATGAAGATTGTCGATGATTTACACTGATCCGAAGAAAACTCCTGGACCGGGTCTGAAAGCGAGGAGAAAATGGTGGACAAAGACCTCCTTTGTAATAATAACCATCAATATGATTTAAAATGGCTGATCCTTTTGTTCTGAGGGAGGGAGAGGCTCGCACAGAGAAACAGACGGTAAGACAAGGAGACAGTCGAGCTGTATTCATTTAACCAGAATTACTCTCGCTGTTTTCTCCCGGCTGGTTGCCGGGGCAACCGTCCAGCTTCGTTAACAGAGGTGTGACCTCAGCTGGGAGTGTAAATGAAAAAGCTCACTTTCATGGTCCTGCCGCCTGCCGTCATGTAAAGTTTCTCTACTCCCGTCTCTTTCCGCTCGGTACAGTGATCTCATTCTGCTCTCCGTGGACGCGAGCTGGTGTTCAGAGACAGTTCTGGGTGAGAATTATTGAGATCGTTTTACAGTTACACGATGAAGACATGACGGAGAGTACGTATTGCAATGCCAGGCGGAGTAACAGAGGCGTAATCCAAGAATACGGGGAAAATTATGAGTGAGAATCGTCTCAGCGCCTCATCTTGATATATTGATCTTTCTTTATGCATCAAAGTGTTTGGATTTGTCACTGTGGGACCACTCGCTTCATACGTAAAAACGTGTAGACATAAGAAAACGGTCCGCTGCGGTCTCACGAAATTGCCACAGGTGATCAGAATGGAGAGATTTGGGTTTTTCAATGACTGATAGTCTTTCAAGAGAGAGCTGTGATGCATCTAGTAATCAATTTCCCCTCCCGACGCCGTAGCAAACTGGGTTCATTAATTGTGAGGCATGGATGCATTAAAACCAGAGGCAGGTAGTAAAAAGAAGAAAAATATGCTGCGATGAAATGAATAATATCTGGATATAACAGGAACATCTTAAATCGATGTACTGCTGTTTTTGTCATGGTGAGAGCAACACAGCAGGCCGTCGTGTTGAACCCAGAGTCAGTGAATCTGTGTTATCCTCTCTAATGTTTTTATGTCTTCATCGAAAAAAATACTCTAGATTTCTGATAATAACGGCAAAACGAAGCATAGGAGAAAACATCCTGATATCATGTGAAACTAACTGAATAAATCTCACGAGATCGCCCTGGAACATTAGTTTGACGACTTAAATCCAATAAACTGACACTGTGGGAGAGTTTAATTTTCTCTAAGTCATGAAGAAAACGGAAATCTAGAAGTTTGGTTGTGCCGTGATAACGACAAATCAACCTGCTCACGTGTCACGTCACTAATATTGGGTTTAAAGTTTGAAATTCAATCGTTTAGGTCGCGTTTCACATCCAGGGAGGCTTAATGGTGTATTTAACAATAGAATAAGCTTCGTTTTTATGTTTAAAACCGCAGGCATCGGGCCGCAGCATTCTAAAAACAGATATATCGACTGTGAAGGCTCACGCACACCTTCAGTTTCCTGTAGACAGGCGAGTAGGAGGAAAATATCCAAAGACGGGAGGAGATAGAACTCCCTCGCACTTGCACACTGCTCTTTCACTAACAATAAACCTGTTCTCGAGATATATTAACATTAGGTGTTGTTAGATATCACAGACGAAGTTGCAGGAGTTTTAGTCTTCTGGTAAACTGATATGTGGAAGCATCACAGTATTGCCCCGTCGTGATCTTCAGGGATCAGTCAGGTCGGGAAGGACACATTTTGAATCACAAAACGAGAGAATATTAGAGAGAGTAGCAGAATGAAGTGCCGGTGGAGGATTGATCAAGACGAAGAGAGAGTTAACGCAGACTGAGGGCTGCTGCGCCTGTGCTCAGGCTTCAGCTAACAAAGAAGGATGGGGGCGAGGACGAGGAGGGATGCTGGATGCTGCAGAGTCAAGTGTGGCTCTTGTGCTTTTCTTGCTTTTTAAAAGGTGTGAGGCTGCAAATAGAAGAAGAAACAGTGGATTGTTTGCGTGTGTGTATGTGTGTGTGTGTGTGGGGGGGTGAGTGTGTCAGCGGTGTCACTTCCTCTTCCTGTGTAACAGCATCAAGGATGAGATGAACTATATCATCCAGACTACCTCTGTCGCTCTCCGCCGCTCTCACATCGTCCCTCTCCTGTATGTGTTATCACCCACGACTCTGTGCGTGTGTGCGTGTGTGTGTGCACAGTGCACCGAAATAGATCATGTAAAGCAAAGATTACTATCTGCGCCCTCAAAGCACAAACGAGCGGGCTTTTAAAGTTCACACAGTGTCATCTCTGTGAAACGCACACAGTCACACAACAGAAAACACGCACAGGATGTGCGTCGGTGCTTGCAGACCGTGCACATGCTGTAGAATGCACATATTGTGTGTGTGTGTGTGTGTGTGTGTGTGTGTGTGTGTGTGTGTGTGTGGTGTGTTAGGTGGGTTTCAGGGGACGTAGACGATGACAAATGTCAGCGGCTGCTCCAAACAGTGGCAAGCTGTTCAGTCAGACGGAGACAGAGAGTATGCTGATGTGACTCGTCGGT